>JZKD02S1676529.1:51147-66335 GCA_000966675.3 Picea glauca
TTCTTATTTTCATTATATCAAATTTCACCATTCACCATACAATATATACAATGTTTTTAGGTATTCCGTAGATACCAAAACCCTAATCCCTTAATCCAGGATTAATTTACAAATCTGCTAAAAATAACAAAAAACTGCCCAATTTTTTTTTTCAGGGCGTTGCTCCGAACGCTGCGCGTAACCAGGGGGGCATACCTGCCCCCCCCTGGGACCCCCCTAGGAAAGCGCCCGACGCACACGGCAGAGCTCTAGGTGAAGGGATTGTCAGACGCAATTGTCGTATCTTGCGCACCCACACACACACACACACATGCAAAGAATATAACACATACCCAACACATCTTTGTTTTTTCACCCATAGTGTATTATAAATGTGAAATTTTATGTGGCTTTGAATTTTAGGAAGAAAAAGAAAACATCTAGTGATTGGTATTTTAAAAAACATTTACAAAATATTACAAGATGTTGGGTCCCATGTGGATGCTAATCCATTAAGGCTTCACTTTTCATGTTAAAGTTTCTATAGCGTGAGTCCTTGACTATAAGAAACGTGGGAAAGTTTTCTATATTGTAATACAACAAACACTGATATTTGATTTCTAATTATATAACTTTAATCTACTAATTTTACAATTCCATGAAAAGATCTTCATTTCTTACTTAGATTTTATTTGTAAATCAAGTCTCATGATAGATATCCACTTAAGTTATAAAGATTTGTTTTTAATATATTCTTCTCTAATTATCTTGTCTTGCTTCCTCCCCAACTTTTGAGGATCCTCCTTTGATGATGGCACTAACCATTCCTTGTCAAGGAAATTATCTAGTTGATTTTCAATTAAGAACTCATCCCTAGATGAAGAATACCAAGACTTGTGAGAATGGTTCTTTGTACATAATTTATATTGGAGAGGGACGAGATTTGATCCTTCGTCACAATTTCCCATTCTTTTATTTAAAGCATTCCTTCCCCTTTGTGTATTTAAAGTATCCTTTTTGTATTTGCTACTTACACTATTGGAGGGTTTTTTTATATTTTATCTTAAATAGATAATTATGATGTTTCTAACTTCTTGTTATCTATTGAGGTAGATATATTTATTGGTAGTTGTTGGTTATTGCTATTTTTGTTGTCACTGTTGGTTTTTCTTTTTCTTTTATAATTTAGTGACTTTTTGAAGTTATTTTCCTCATGAGGAAAATGCTAACAAGGAGATACTTGAAAAAAATGGATTTTCAATACCAAAGCATCTATCACTTGCAAGGAAACTATCCACCATGTTTTGGGTGCATTCCAAATCTCCCCTTCCCTCACTCTAGGATCTTCATATGAGATCCTTTTTTATTGTTTTTAGAATCTAATGCAACCTAATCTTTTAGAGATGGGCTCTCCACTTCGTTGTTCTTCTTGGCCTCATTGCTCACACAACTTCCATCTTTTTTTTAGCAAATTAGCTACTCATCTATTGAAATTATACACAAAATAGTACATATATCCTGTTTGAGGTTAGAACTCTAGGGAGTCTAGCCTTTGATTAATATAACTATGGATATAGTTGTTCTCACTATAACCTCTTTTCCTTGGAGGGAATATAACAAAATTTAAGAAAAAATAAGAGACAACCACATAACTATTGAACTAGTCTTTACTATGTTGATTAACATGTGATATAACTATTTTAAGATATTTAAAAAGAACAAACATAACACAATGACTTGGCATTATTGCTTCTAATTCTCATCCTTCGAGGCCGAGTCCACATAAATGTAGAATGGTGGATTGGCTTTGGTTGCCTAATCATCTACTTATGGTGTCTACCCTTCCTCATACGGGTCCTCAACCACAACTTTGATTCCCTATATAGGTTTCACCAATGCTTCATATTTTTTGTCCACGAAGTTCAATTTATCCAGAATTTCCTAGTACCGGGTCCCTTTCTCTCCAATAACTTGAGTAACGAAAGACTTGTTGTGCCAATAAAGCTCCACCAACTTAAAAAATTTGGTGTCTTGGCTTATGGAAAATACCATATTTTGAATCCAATTCAAAAGTTTTGCATCTACCTTCTCCATGGAGGTGTTTCCCCTCTTCTTGCAGCCTAGTTTCTCAATTCTTTCCACTCCCCCCTTAACTGGAGCTGCAAATCTCTTGTGGCGTCTCTCCATTGTTGCCATAACCTTCGTTTGAGCTCCGATTCTCATATACTTTTGCTTTTGTTCTCTTGGATTCCTATAGCCTAGGGTTTGCCTCGCCCTACCCCTTTCCTCCTTCTAGCACCCTCAACTTCCATTGCTTCCTCCTTCTTGCCCTCTATTTCATATATTCGATTCCCTTCGAAAGAGTTGCTCTATTATTATTAAATCTTGCTCTCTACTAGGAACTAAAATGCCAACTCTTGAGCATGCTCTCCAAAGACATTGAAGATAGCCTACAATTAGCAACAACCAACAACAAACTACTCTAAACCCACTCACTAGATAGAAATGGACCTTCCACCAGTGAACATTCACTGTAGTGAACTTCATCGGATAACCAAGCCTCACCTAGTAGTAGGCTACAACCATGAAACACATAAGTCTCTAATTAGAGGGACTAGAAAATTTCCTTCCAAATCCAACCAGGAAAGCCAACTTCCTCATATTTGACAGTTCCTCCAATAAAATAACACAAGGTTGTCATATCTATTTCAAGCTAGAGACCATTTGTTTCCATCATTCTCTAGGTAGATGGATTAATGCAAATGCAAGAGACAAATCCGTACACAAGATAAAAGAACCGTGCAATAAGTTTTCTCTATTATCCCTCACCTCACCCCACCCCACCCTCATATATGAGAGTGAATGAAGATGGGGAACTAGCACCCACATATGTAACTATAAGGATTTATTTATTGAAAGTTTGTTAACGACTCATCATTCCTCCTTCGAGTCCCTCCGAGTCCCATCGCTTGCCTTGACATTATAAAACCTCAACAACCCTTGTCCTTTGGTAGTTTGCATCCCTCCCACACCAAAACACATCCATAACATCCCATGAGATGACGCACAACTTCCATCTTTATTTGGCTTACCATTTGTGATGTGCTCACCTTACCTACTCTAACGACAATCAAAGGTGGGAAACCAATTAAATCACCACAATTCTTGTTATCCACGGAACCCTTAAAAAAGCAACCGAGTTTTATTTCTATCGAGTGGGTTGGTTTTTTTAAATACACTTTTTATTGAGGGCGTTATATATATATTTTACACTTTTTATTGAGGGCGTTATATATATATTTTATTATTTAGTTGAACACTTTTATTCAGTGAATCACACGATGCACTAGTCATGTGTATATATATACATACCTTCAAACCCATTGCATTTGTGTTGTGATCTTGGAATTGAACGAGTTTCGAAGGACCGTTTGCAAGAAATATGGCGAGGCAAAGTACCATACTGCTGTTTTGGAGCTTGGTCTTCTTGGGTGCCATCGCATTTACCCAGGTTATTGATATTTCTTGCTATTTCATGCAAAACTCAAATAGTTATTCTTCAAAGTTGGTTTTTTTCTTTGGATAAATCTAATATCAGATCGGCACCGGGGTTTATTGCACTCAAAATTCATAATGTGTGTGTTCTGCTAGACGATCTATTCTTCCTTGCCGTGTTTTTTTTATGGGTTTTGCACTGGTTGCATGTTTTTTGTTTGCGATCTGGATCCCTGCAGATCTCAGTGCTTTTTTTGTAACTTGCTTTGAGAAACGTGCCCCGAGGTCGGGGAAAATGGCATAACATGGACTTCCTTTTGCTTTAAGTGTAGGTGAAATTGCCTGGCACTTGTACCTGGTCTCGTCCTTTTTCAACATGCCATTCGGTTGGGGCAGACCACAACGAGAATGGAACCCTGGTAGACGGCTTCGTTGACCTCACCAGAGCACACATATACTGATCTTATTTGAAAGTTGAAAAATTGCAATCACTGCGAAGAGAAGTCTTGTTTTTAATTAGTAGTTGTCTAAAATGTTTGGATTCTTGACAATAAGGGAGTCCCACATGGTCAGCAGACCTCCTTGATCATTGGGATCAAAGTACTAAAGGCATTGATCCGATAAACAACTCCTTCCAATGACGTCTCATAAGGAGTTCATAACAGCGAGAGAAGTTCCCTCCTTATCATATGAGTAATGGGTTATTTCTTACCATATAGGTATTATTGAACCTCCACTCTCCTGACATGCAGATGTTAGACTAGTGAGCTTTTACTGTTTGTAGAGGGCTAATGTGGTGCACTGAACAAACACATAGAAAAGTAACACTGTCTTGGAGAATTCCACTAGTTGTGTGGGAATTGACCTCCAGTATGAGCTCTATCTTGGAGCATTCCACTGGTTATTTGGGAATTGAGCTCCAGTATGGTAATTGACCTCATTAAGAACGAGACAAGTTTCCTCGTTGACACATGGGTAATGTTTGATTTCCTCCCATATAGATAATGCTGAACCTCCACTTTCCTGACTGCAGATGTTAGATTAATGGGATTTTACTGTTTGTAGACTGCTAATGTGGTGCACCCAATAGACAAGGACAAAAGTAACACCGTCTTGGAGAATTCCACTGGGTTGGGAATGACCTCCAGTATGAGCCCTATCTTTTATTGAACCACATTCTTTCCACTGGGGCTTCTAAGTGATTTTTTCGCTTGGTACATCATTTCGAGGAATATCTTGTAAACACAGCTATTCTGATTTCCTTATTTAATTTCTTGGTTCCTTTACCCACACTTCAGTATCCCATAGAAGGGCTTCATTTAAGCCAATTAGTTGTTCTTGCCTTATGCCATGTTTTCCTTACAATTTCCTCCACGTAAAGGTCTGTTTTTCCACTTAATAGTCCATTTCTTTGAGGTCTTCTTCAAGAGATTATTACTTCATAAAAAATAATATAAACTTAATTGTATTTTTTAAGGCCCAAATAGATAGCCCATTTGATAGGACCCGATTTTATCATTGGAGAGATCACATTTACTTTTTCCTTCCACCCCCTAAACAATACTAGACACGTGTGCCATAGCACTGCACTTGACACCAAAAACTTGAAGCAAATTGTGATGTTTTAGAGGTGCACCTTCCACATAAATTACTCATGGCATAGAACTGGAGCATTGCACCCTTCAAAATTAAAACTAAGAGTGCATGTGCTGGCATCGACTGTAATTACTTGCCATTTGTTCAAAGAAAATATGCTCGATGCACTACCTATGTTGTTTTGTCAAACTTAGATAAACTTCTAACTGCTCTGACAAATGTGATAGGCTCTACAGTCTACCACATGCAAACACTATTCACGGCACAAATTGTATGAAAGGATGTTGCCATTGCTGCTGTGAATTCATTTGTATGACATTCTAACCACAATTATAAAAACTGTACATCAAATGGAGAAAAAAATCATCTTTTGCTGGATCCATTTGCTGTCACCATAGCTCCAAATTTTCAATTTACAATTCTCTGATCATTGATGCATAGGTTCATCAGATTATCCTCCTTTACCTATATAGGTATATGTATACTTTTTAACAACCCAAACTTATGAAATATTTTGTTTTTCAATCACTTTACTTGGACACGACTGATAAAATTTGTAAATCATATAAGTATGAAAGTATGCCAGTCTCTACTTATGTTGAAATGGTACTTGTCTACAATGATTTCGCGTTACAATTATGTCCAGGTATAAAGATATCATTCCTATGTATTTTCTTGTTTTGCAGAGCTTTTCAGTTTGTTTTTTTGTTTCTGTTAATCTGTTGCCTAAGTCACAGGGTTCGTCGAACCTAAAGTTTGAGGTTTGAACTTCGGCGAACCTCAAGGTTCATCGAATATAACGCAGAACCTGAASGAACTCGAATGCGTGCCCGAATTCGAACCTTAGGACGAATTTGAAGGAGARTTTTATTGAGGTTTGGGACGAGGTTTCATTAGGGTTCAATATATATAGCCGAACCTCATTCGAACCTTATTAGAAAATTCGAACCCGAATCGAACCTAATCGTTGTCGAACCCGAACTCAAACCCGAACCATGTGACTTAGTCTGTTGCTTGTTTTAGGCTTTGTTGGTTTTGTGTGGTATTGCTTGTTTCTTCTACGTCCATTTGTACTCATGCGAGTTTGTAGTCCATGTTTGGCTTGGAGCATAATTTTATCAAATGGGCTATGTATGAGCTTTAGAGAATTTGTTTTTATTAATTTTTGGTTTTATGGTTTCTATCAGGCCAAGAATGAGAATCCGGAAGAGATAACACACAAGGTATACTTCGATGTGGAGATTGCTGGGAAACCTGCTGGTATGTACTTTTCACATATTATGTTTTGCTTATCTTTTCACAGGATTGTTGGTTGTATAATGGGCATTCAACATTGTTTTCCTTCCAAAAATATAAAGTTTAAGCAGGTTAAAGAATTTTCTTTTTTTTCAGAAGTAAATTCGATTATTAAAAGAATGGAATTGCTGGTTTGCTGTGTAATTTAGAGGATCTTTTCTGCATCTTTGCATTTGAATGATTTTTCTGTTTGTTGTTTGAACAAATCATTCTAATAATATTAGGTCTAACCTTCACTTTAGCTTGGATTGAGTAAAAGGGGCCGAAGACTTGGTATGGGGCTCCTTGCTCATGTTGCATGGTGCGCCTCCCCAATTCTCTAGTAATTGGTGCATGTGCACCATGTCCAACTCTATCTTTTGGACTTGCATCATGATGGAATGAAAGATTAACCCAAATCAATGTACCATCGGCCCATGCAATATTCTTATTTGTTTGGGTCTGGTTAAACAAAATTACATTTTGTTTTTTGAGATTAAAAATAAAACTTCAATTCTTATGAGTTGTGAGGACTCATGAAACTCAACGATCAAGGGTAGATTGTTCCCTAACAAGGCAGATTTTCAAGAAAGGGGAGTAGGGAGGAGCTAGTTGCAAAATTTTGAGATTCACTTCTACGCTGACTTGCAAGAAAATAATGCTTAAGGCTTTCAAGCTGCTTGCAAAAAGAGCCAAGATGCTAAGGGATTCCAAGATGAACTAGTCTATGGCCAACAATAAGCTCACCCAAGATAAGGGATCACGCAAAGAGGCCATAAATAAAATATTTCAATATCTATCTTAAGTAAAATAAATTCTATATCAACTCTATAAAGAGAGAAAGAGAGAGTAATTTAATTTAATTTTTTTTTGATTTCGTGAATAGATGCTTTCTACTTCCTACAATGAGGGAGATGCGTAATTCCTTGAATACTTAATATTATGGAGTTGATGGGATATTGATTGCTCAACAACAGGAGCAACATACTCAACAACAAGAGTATCTTATAGACTCATTAAGTGCATCACATGTCACTTACAAGGAATTGAACCTGGGTGGGGAGGATAATTCCTCCCATCCACCCAAGCTACATCCAATGGACTTTATATATATATATATATATTGAAAGTTGACACATGGCATTAAAAAAATATTCTTACATCCACCTTAAGTAAAATAACTTTAAATCAACATTTACCTTTAAGTAAAACAATTTTATAGAGAGTAATTGAAAGGAAAAAATTCTTATTCCGCACATAGGTGCTTTTTAATTCTCCATACGAGGGAGATGTGTAATTCCTTCAATTTTTAATATTAAGTTACCCGAATACGGATATGGATCGATCCGCTAGTTTTTTGAAAAACCAGGGGATTAGGATACGGCTGGGAAACGATAAGTACAAACCATATAAATATATTTTTTGTAAATTTAAAAAATAAAAATTATAATTTTTATATATTTTTTATAAATTTAAAAAATAAAAATTAAATATATAACTTGTATATTTATATTATGTAATACTTATATTAAATAACTAATATATAAGTTTAATAAACTTAAAATTAATATAGTATTTATAAGTATTAAACATTAATTTTATTTATACAAATTATATTATAAATATTCTTAATATTTTTTTTTTGTAAATAAAAATATATATTAAATTACCTTAGCAGAAAACTTGCGTGTCTGAATGTACATGATAGCATGCCAATTGTTCTGCCACCGTAGTGGAAACCAGAACGCATGGACATGACAACTGTTCATAGTTCCAAAACTTTAAGAAAAAGCGACAACTGTCGACATACAGACAAGGGGACTTGCCACATGTTTTGCCACTAGCGTGGAAACCAGAACATGCGGTGGATTGAGTGCCTCGACCACCTATCGGACTTGAACCTATCGAACTTGAACTAAAGACTAAGGTAGGAAACAAAAACTTAGCCATTAAATCGGTGAAAAAAACCTGTGAGAATGTTAGACATGGGGCGAGCCTGGGTGTCCATCTTGACGGAATCTGAAGGTGAAGGGTTGACAACAAGTCGGGCAACGACTCTTCTCAGGTTCGCTTGACAGGGAATCATATAGGGTGTCCAGACGTTTGTTGAAGAAACTCTGGCGGTGCTGCTGCTCTGCCAGGTCCCTTCTCATCTCCAAGATTAAGACCAGGTGGTCTTCTGTGAGTCTGTAGAAGTCTGGAGCTGGGTGACTATGGTCATCTTGAGTTTGGTCTTCATCCATGGTGGTAGCAGCGGAGTCACTTGCAGTAGCAGAGTCCGTGATAGGGTCTTCGTCGATGGTGGCGGCGAAATTTTGTCCCGAGTGGTCCTCCAGAGGTAAGACTTCTTCCACAATGCAACCTGTCATAACTGACTTCTTAAAGGGAATGGTGGTGCAGGTGGCAGGCTGGTCCTCCAGGGCAGTTGATGGTAGGAAAGGCAGAAATTCCTCCCAATTGGGTGGAATTTCTTCTTCCACTGGGCATCCACCATGGAGACTCTCAGTGCTGGGAGGACGAGGCTTCGATTGAGCATGTGCAAACCAATTATGCCTAGAGGAAACCGGATGGTCCCCGCCTGGTACGATAGCTCAAGAGGCATGTCTCGGGCTGTAGTGTGTGCCATGGAGACCCTTTGTATTGGGAGGCCAAGGCTTTGTAGGAGCTTGTGCAAACCAATTCTGCCCTGAAGAACCCGGATGGTCCCCGCCTGGCATGAGAGCTCGAGAGGCAGGCCCTGGGCGGTTGTGTCGGCCAAACTTGCTATAGTAGGCTGGCCCTCGTCGGGGCTTGCCTCTTTCTCGTGGCATGGCTGCGCAGAGCACCAGGCAGGCTGAAATTCTGGCTGAGCAGGCTAAATCTTGGAGCAAAACTAACGGAATGATGTTGTGCTTTGGGCCCAAGTGCCCAATATAAAACTTCCCGCACGGTGAAAAGACCACGAGGGCAGAGGCATTGATGGCTCTGGTATCCATTAGTGTAGGTGTAATGGCCATAATCGAAATCGTACTGAATTCGAGGAGTCGAGCTTGGGCCTCCATTAAGGCCCAACGCACTAAACCCTGGCGCTCATGCAGACTAACCATCGCGACTGGACAGGGGGGAGGGTGGCGGGGAGGGGCTTTAACTGCCCTCATAATCATCCCATCTGTTGACGCGTGTGGCCCATGTGTCACCCCATCCGGGGAAAATATTTTTAATATTTATAATTATAAACATTCTTAATATTAATTATAAACAAGGTCAAATTATAAACATTCTAAACATAAAGTAAAAGGGGCAAATTATTTAATAATAAACATAAAGTAAAAGGTAAAGGGGTCAAATTAGTTAATAATAAACATAAAGTAAACGGGGCCAATTATTTAATAATAAAATTAAGTAAAAAGGGATAAACATAAAGTAAAAGGGGGCAAAATAACATGAATTGGATTCATGAAATAACATAAACCATAAGAAATAACATAAACCATAAGAAATAACATAAATCATCGGGGTGAGTTTGATTACAGTGTGTGGGCGTTTCAAAATTACAAGTATCGAGTAATTGTGCCCAAAATTGACCACGCGATGTAAATTTCTTTTTTCCAGTGCATATGTATTGTATATGGAATAGGCGATAGGAGAGTACCTTTCCTGCCTGTTCCCGTCGCAATCGTGAATAGAAGGTAACACCACGTAAAGATGTTGTTAAACCAACTCTTTTGTGAGAGAGTTGCTTACCTTAGAAGTACGCACCATAATGAACGAAGTATCACTCAAAGTGCAATGTATTAACTAATTCTTAAGAGTGAGATGGTTAAACCAACTCTTTTGTGAGAGAGTTGCTTACCTTAGAAGTACGCACCATAATGAACGAAGTATCACTCAAAGTGCAATGTATTAACTAATTCTTAAGAGTGAGATGGTCCTCGGTGGATCTCGATTCGAATCTATATTGGATCCGGGGATCCACGGATCCAACCCCTCGACCCCATGGATCCGGGAACATAGGTTTAATATGGAGTTAATACATGTTATTTAAAAAAATATTAGTAACAAGTAAATATTTCAATATCAACTTTACACACACATATACCACGTGTCAACTCCATGTTGAACACGAAAGTAATTGCACATCCCCCTCGTACTCAACCCACCATTCAAATGTTTTAACCATAATTTTTTTTTTATGGTGGGTTGAGTACGAGGGAGGTGTGCAATTACTTTCGTGCTCAACATGCAATTACTTCTGTGCTCAACGTGGTGTGTGTATATATATAACCAACGTAGATCCATCTTAACTTAGGATCTATCATGCATCGAGAGGCATCAAATCCACCATATTAACTTCTAATCTATCATGCATCGAGAGGCATCAAATCCTTCGAGATGCAAATTTTCTTCAAGTTTTGAACTCTAAAAAAATTTGCGTCTCAAAGAATTTGATGCCTCTCGGCGCATGATAGATTTGGAGTTAAGATGGATCTATGTTGGTTTAGTTGAGTGCCCAACATAGGGTTATGACATAACTGCATAAATCCATCAATCGAATTATATTCCTAAAGATCTTGGTCTTATTCCAATCGCAGTCCTTCCACCGGTTAACAAGAGATCGAAGCCCGAACTTTAACAAGTGGAAGTCCAGAATATAAGCTCTCTCACTTGGTCCAATATCATCTTTTCAAGGTTGGGAAGTATGAAGTGCTTCCTCATCTAGGGCCAAAGGATCGACTCTATGGATTGAGAGTAAAGGGGTTTTGAATAGTGTTAATTCTTTTTCTAAAATATTTCAAGGTTGAAAGCAATTGTGATTTGGTCAAAGTCTTCCCTTGGTGCAAGAGGATGTACGATCTTCAAATCAAGTGTTCCCTAACATGCCAAATTTTAACCCATGACCTTTCTAGTTTAGAAAGGGCTTGATATCCTCTTAGGTCTTTGAATTGCTTTGAGTAACAAAGGTCTATTCAACTTTAACCATGGTTTGGGTTGAATGCAATTGTCAAAAGGTTCATGCTTGGTGATGACTTGTTTCCCTAGGGAGCTCCATGAATGATCCATGAATGATATGTATGAGCACCTTTTGAGCCTCCCTTCCTTCGAAAGCTTAGATAACCCATTTAGCAGTGAAGGGTCAAGCTTATGTATGAGTTGTGATGATTCCCTTTCCACCCTAATCCTTGGGAGTGCAACAAAGATTCCAATTGCCCTTGCCATCTCAATTTTTTCCTCGAGTAGCTCAAGGGAGATTTTTCCAAATGTTGAAAGGTGCTAGTCAATGACATCCAACAAGAGTAATAGGAGACTTAAGTTGCAACTAGAATCTTAGTGCAAATTTGAAATTGGTTGGCCATCACCAAAGGCTTAGTTAACCTTTTTTCTATTTTTACTCCATGCTCTGAATAACCATCCCCACGGTTCCTTGGGTTATGCGTGAAAGGTGAAGTAAATGCCCAAGAATTGAAAGATTTGTTGTGGTTTGATTTGTGACTATCCTTAGCTTAACAACCATTTGGGAATACCATGGGGACTTTATCTATAGCATCGGGTTTTGGTCCATTGAATTTTTGACCTAGACATTGTATAGAAAGTTTGGAGACACTCCATAGTGTTATGATGTTATTCACTCATTTTTACTCCTCGAGGATGGTGAGGAGGGAATCATTCACAAAGTTCCCGTTAACAAATTGCCTATCTTTCGTCTTAGGGAGAGGGAACCCCTTGATGAGTGCTTGTCCCACTTCTTGGGCAGTCAAATATCCCAAGGCATTAATTGCCATCACATAATTGGCAGGTGCTGAAGGACAACCTTAATGGATTGACCAAAAGAGGTCCACCTTCTTTGATTTGCTTCTATGAATGGATAGGCACGCTGATGCTTTTGTGAACAAAGATTCAATTGCACCAAGAAATAAAGGCTTGAAGCTAAGGGATTTAAGCATTGATAAGATGAAGGGCCATTCGACCTTGTCATAAGCTTTCTTAAAGGCAATTTTTAATTTTAAAATGTAGTGTTGAGCCTTAAGCATCTGGCCCAAAATACAAAGAACATTTTATTATAAGTTTATGATATTTTCTTTGATCAATTATGATTTGCAACTTCTTTAAATTTATTTATGATATTGCATGGTCTGTGAACCATGGTACTTTTATAGTCCCTTTACTTTGAGAACACTGTAATGTTTTTTTTTAAATGCGCCATATATTTCATATAAATCAATGCACATGTATATTAATAAGGTCACATCCATGAGCCAAAGAGTGGTCACATGAGAGCCCCCTTCCTTCATATGTAAGGAGAACTAAGATGTCCACTTTCGCTCCAACTTGAAGAGTATCTATCTTTCCTAAAAATGTCATTCTGGGTTGATATCTAGATAGCAAGATTTGATCAAAAGCAAAAACTTGCCCCAGTTGAACGATGTACTTGCCTCATGAAAAGTTGCTCATTAACGTCATTTCCATAAGAAAGAGACGCTTGTTAATGTGATCACATTCCACATACTTTTACTTGCCTGTTGGATCATGGGCTTGCTCTCGAACACAACCCCCTTTCAAATGAAAGAGGAGAAACAATGACAACACTGTACTTAACAACATTTCAGGCCTAGAAATTTTTGGCTAATTTTTTAATTCCACATTATAATGCTTAACCATTTCAGGACTGTGACAAACCACATAACAATCATTTGTAAGACCGATGCATTGTATTTGATCCTTTACTGCTAGGTTGCTATGAAAGACTAACCACCTAAGTACTTGGGTCTTTAAAGAAGAGTTTAAAATTTAAATATCAGAACTTTTTCAATGCATTATCTTTTTCCAGCAGTATCAACCTCTTGTTCCTTATCAGGAACATATGCACAGATTGTTTATTTTGGAGTTATTTCTAGATTCTTGATAAAAGAAAGGATTCTCTAAAAATATTATGCATTGTGCAATGCTGTCTTGTAAGAAGAGTTTCTAAATATTCACAATGTTATTCAGGTCGAGTTGTTATTGGGCTCTTTGGGAAAACTGTACCCAAAACTGTAGGTAAGTAATTCTTTTGCACAATGACAAGCTAATGCTTTTGTTATTGTTCTTTAACTCTCAGTTTATGAAATGTTACATATTTTGATTTTGCTTCTGGGAAACACTTACCCACTTACTCTAAATTCTTATGGTCTTCTTGGCAGAGAATTTCCGGGCGCTTTGTACAGGTTTCTTTTCTGAACAATTTCAGCATTTTCTTGAAGTTTATCAAAATTGTATCTGGATTGATACTTATTATTATATAGACAAATAAATTTGACATTAGTACAATTATCAATGCAAAGGTAATTCCTTATTAATGCTCTTTGCTTATTTCTGCAAAAACAACATATAACATATTCTTTCAAGTAGTGTCAAAGAGAAAATAAATAAATAAACAGAAAATGAGCTTTATTAATGTTATTGTCTGCAAATGATTCAATTGGTCAACGAGATTGACAATCAGATATTCATAAGCCATCTTCAACATATATCTAGTACCACGAACAAGTAGCCTAGCTAGTATCATGTATGGTAGCTATCTCTTGTCTTTTGTGGCTGCCATAGTTACTAAATGGAGTTATATATGGAGGATGCCAGGAACATGATGTCTAGTATGTGCTCCTTGTTGTATGTATTTGGGTTCATGTTTGGGAACTACAATATATGTTATCCGATGCTGGATTAATGAGGCCTTTTATGGAGTCTATAGTTTGGAGTACGAAGGAAGTTGAGGCCTGTTAATGACCTGTCATAGTTTGTTATGAAGGGGTTTTGTTCATGCGTTAAAATGTTTGGTTGCCTTTCGATAGTCTTTGTATTATTTGTTGTTGATTCCTGGTCACAAAGGTTGAAAGTATTCATACATTATAGAGTCTTCATGCTCTGTTCTACTTTTCTACTTTTCAAGAAGGTTGTTGTCATGTCAAATTGGTGAACATGTAGATGCAGTGCAATTGCAGTTGCTGCAAGCATCTTGATGGAAGTCATTTGCACTACAGGTGAAAATGTTTCCTAGTAATCGACACTCAACCTGCGTGGACCCATTTGCCATCAAGTGTGCTTTATGCCAATCAATTGATCCATCCAACCTATATTTCTGCTTGATAACCCACTTACAACAAACTCACTTCCTCCCTACAGGAAGATTTATAAGTATCCACGGTTGCTTTTTCATCAATGACTTGTAGTACTTTACATTCATGGCGTGCTGTGATTCAGTGGCTTTTTCAGCTCCAATTGTTGTCTCCACTGTTTCTGATTCTGGTTCCTCTATGTACAATGCATAGTTGAACTTCTATGTGGCGGGTAATAAGTTTTGAGTTCCATGTTTGCCACTTCTATGAGCTGAGTTCCATGTTTGTTGCCTCTTCATTCTTTTGTAATGTGACATCCTTTTGCTTCTACAATGCATTTTGCTCTGCATCTGCTTGCATAGTTATTGGGATTCTTGCAAAGGTTCAACTCTTACATCATTGCAATTGCTTCCAAAATATTTCGCAACTGCTTCATGAGACTTGAAGTCCAACACTGTAATATATTTTTGCTCGTATTCTTTGCCCATCACTTCTTGTAGTAAACCTTATTAGATGAAAGACAAAGGATAAAATCTTAACTTCAGAGTATGCATCCACACAAGAATGAACTCAATAATATAGAGAGTGTTAACTCTAAAAAACGCATCGGCATTTTTGAAGGAAAGATGCCTAATCTTGTAGGGAAAAATTTTCCAGCGTCCCTAGCTCCAAACCCAAATCTGATTGCATCATTGGAAAGCTTATGATCTGTAGTTAAAAATCGACTATTTGAACGTGCAAAACGGACATTCCACGGTTGAGAAAATTGATTTT
>JZKD02S1676529.1:86324-97422 GCA_000966675.3 Picea glauca
TTGGAATCTGGATTCACATGGATGCACATGAATATATATGAGAAACTTTGCAAATTTGTGTATAATGGTTTGGAATCTGGATTCTGGAATTGGATTCACATGGATGCACATGAATGTATATGAGAAACTTTGCAAATTTGTGTATAATGGTTTGGATTCACATGGATGCACATGAATATGCATTTGTTTTTCGAAAAATTGAATATTTTATGTATTTTTAGTGACCGGTTTTTGGGGTCGACCGGTTCGATGACCGGTCCGGTTCTTGTAACATTGGTCTCAACCTTGGAGAATGCCGGATATTGTACATTGTTCAATAGGGGACATGTATTTATCTATAGAGAGGGAGTGGATCTGGTTGAACCACAACTGATTGGTGATTGGGTGGATAGGTTGTACATGTTGCAAGGACAACCTTCAGGTTATGATTCTGCGTCGGATGCAGGAGGCTCTTGAGACTGCGATGGGCCCAAGGATCTAGTCTTGCGTTCCAAGTGAAGAGGGAGTCTCTTCTGAGCACCGGTAGGAGGCTTAGCTCGTGTGATCAAACAAAAGCTCAAGGTGGAGTAGATTATTCTAGGAGCTCAGGGTTTAGGGTAGTTGTCAGGAGGAGGTCTTCTGGTTCGAATTCTGTGCAGGTGTTGAGGTTGGCTCCAGGTTCAGAGGGAGCTCCTACTGCGAACATTGTGATGGGACCAGATGACGGTGATGCCAGTGAGTACATCCCTCGCTAAGAGGGAGTGTTAGCTCTTATAGCTCGGGAGGTACTCTACATGTTTTGTCTTGTATGCAAAAGTAACCTTACATTTGCACTACTAGGCACTTGACTTTGTAATGAGTTTTTATAAAGTTGTAATATAGTGGTTCTTTTATTAAAGTGACTTTTTATTAAGTGTACTTTTTAATATTAAAGTGACTTTATTTCATAAAGTGCACTTATGTTATAAAGTGAATTTGTACTTTAATATTTTAAGCGATTTATTTTGGAGGGAATGAATCATGTCCCTTGATCATGTAAAGGCAAGATTAGATCTTGGTCTTTGGATTTAGGGATGGGGAAGGTGAAAAGACACTTGGAAGGTGAAAGGTCACTTTCGAATTATAAGAGAATGCATTGGGTAGTGTGCAAGACAATGGGAAGAGATTGAGAGATTTTCGAGAGAGCTTTGAGGAGAAGAGGAAAGGGCAGCAAGCTGGATGCATTTCCCAAGGAAAAACTTTGTTTTGTGTGTGCTGAAAATTATTGCTGTGTGGGAGGCCGTATTGTACGGATTTGTACAACAGAGAGGAGGGCACACTTTTCAAGGCAGTTTGTGGACATGAAAATTGATGCTGTTTTGAGCATTCTTTGTTGCAGAAAGAGACCGTATAGATCAAGCCATACAACAAATTGAGGGCACAAATTTCAAGGTGTTGTTTTCTGGGTGGGTTGTACAACAATACATACATGGCACGATTTTCAAGGCAGATTTTTGGAGGGACAATTTGGATGCTGTAAGTGGTTTTCTCTTGGCTGTAAATGTAATCTTGCTGCTGATATAACTTTTCTGAAGCTAATAAAATCTCTCTTTGGGTTTTCCTTGGTTGGTTGCTTAAATTTTTGAGTATTACATGGGATGTGTGATTGCTGTTCATTGTGTTTATTCTGTTGCAAAAGTGCTTAGCAATGTGTATTTCTGCTTATGACATTTTTTGAATGTGGGTTATACATATTAGAGTTCATTTAAGACAGTTATCTCTAGGTTGCTAAGTGTATGACAAAATTTGTGCATTCTGATTTTGTCATTAAATTTCTATACTCGACACCCAATGGCCTGGGAATGATTTAGAATGCTACATATTTGGAACAAGATTTAACAACTCAGCTGGGAAAGAAAGCTATGGCAACAATGCTCTAATCCCCACCATTGATTCCCTTTGAGCTTTGAATGAATGGTCTGGGGTCTCTATCTGTTGTGGGTGTTACCTCCCTAGTTGCACCAGGCAAGACTGACGATGATCCACAAAGATTGAACAAGTCATTTGTTCAAAATCAAAGTTCAAAAGTCCAGCCGGGTCTTATGACCCCTTCAAGTTTTCTTCTTCTTCTTCTTCTTCCTCTTCATGCATACCCCTTTTACCCTTGTACCCCCTTTTGAAAGAAAAAAATTGAGTTTTGCTCATTAGAAATCAATTTTACTCAAAAAAGGTGAATAAAGACAAACAAATCAGCATTCCTATTATTAAGGAAACATGTTTTGGCTTGTCTCTAGTTCACTACTCTTCACTGTGAGTAAGTGGCATTTGAGGGCGAGTTGTTTGGGAGTTAGAGAGAGTTATGTGGCAGCCCACTTCAAGTTGATGGAGATTCCAAAGGTGAGGTGTGTCCCCCCTCTCAAGAGGTAGCGCACTCATAGAGAGGTGCCTACCTCTTGAGAGCTAATGACCTCCCATCCTCCCTCTCTTGATGTGGTGGCAATCTCTTGGAGTTTGTTAAGATGTGGCAACCATTCCATCACCCACTTGTCTCCATCTTCTCTTGAGTGGTGCGCCCTTCCTCCTTGGGAATTGCTCCCACTTTGCTATAAAACCAAGCTATCTCTCCATCCTCAAGGGTAATGGGACTTTGGACTTGGCTTGTATTGTACATTGTATTGTAATACTTCTTCATTGGAATTTGGAATAAAAAGACTTTGGAGGTCAAGAAGGTGGCTAGCATGTGTTGCGCGGATGTTTGATGTTTAGCATTTCATATATGCAGTAATCTTTGCTTGTTTTATTTGCATTTGATTTGTTAATGTTGGCTTTTGATGGGGTGTTGTCACCCAGTAGGATAGAATCTATTTAGCTTGCTTGCTTCTTAGATTTTATTGTTCATTTACATTAGCGGCCTAAGATTTGCATGTTTATTTCGGCTAACGATCATGCTATCTAAGTTTCTCTTGTAATTGGCACCATATTTAACGATTTTGTGCAAGTTTTTCTAAGCTTTACAGGGCCTCATCTTTGAAGAAGTGGTTGGACTTGCTTGTACCTTCCACAAACTTCAAAGCTTTCAAGAACGTAGTCCCTCAACTTGTCACCAAAGACTCCATAGCCCAAGGATTCCACCGATCAAGCTTCCCTCTATCTCTCTTTCATCAAAATCTAAATTCTATTTGGTTACTTCTCTTGCATGCATAAGTAAATCTTAGTTTTAAAAGTTTTTATATGCTCGAGTAGATTTCACTTGTGCATGCATGCATGCTAGATCCAATTTACATTTAAAGTTTTATCTTTCTAAGTAGATCTAGCATAAAAAATCTCGTTTTAGCAAGTATTTCTTTCTAAAATCTCAAGGTTAAGAGGTAGTTTCAACTATAAGAGCTTTCAAGTAAATATTTGGCAATCTTAGTGCCAATTTGTTTGCTGTTTTGGGACAGCAAACAAAATTCACTAAGAAAGCTTGTTTTTTTCTTGCTTTCTTAGCCTTTTGCTAACTTAGTGCGTAGTTGTTTTACTTCGATTTTTTTTGCATAAAGCTAACATCTTTTGCATGCACTTTCAAAGAGATGTTTGGCGTCTTTTGGCCTTTTTGGCTTGCTGTTTTTGCAGGTTTTGTGAGTAGCCAAGGAGAAGCTCGGACCAAATTTCGTGGATCCAGAGCATCCATAACCCTCTAACAAATCTCTTCTTGGATCTAAACTCTTTCCTCTACCATATTGTAAGTTTTCTTGGTCTTGAAATTATAAGGGACCAAGAGACATTCTTCTAAAACTATTGTAACCAAAAAGAGTGGGATAACCCACTAGGCCTGCCATCCCCCCAACCCCTGGGGGAAACTGTCTCTTTTTTGTGTTTTGTCTCTTTTACTTGCTCTTTTTTTGCAAAGTTAAAATAAACCCAAGCACCACAAAACATTAGTTTACTTTCAATTTCTAGATTAGATTAGTTTAGATTTCAATTGAATTAATCCACTAATTCAAGCAATCACCCTTAATTAATAAAATCTACCAAGAACACTTGCAACACATCTCACGACAACTTTTTACCTTATTGGCACTGGTCTATTCATTTCAATTTTGCTTATTTATTAAGTGCTTTCATATCCTTTTCAAGTAATCACATTTACTTTCAAGTGTTATCAATTGGTTGTTATCTTTTTCCTTGAAGTATTTCAATCACTTGATATTGTTGATATAAGCAATTGTATTATTGTCATATGTTGCTAGAATAAATTGCTATTGCGTTTGATGTCATTTAACTCCTAGACTAATATTGTTTATTATTTGTACTTAGATCTAATCAGCCTTAGATTCTTTTGTAGGGAATACCCCCCTTGGCTTCACTAGGAGTTAGCCTAGACAGAGGAGTCGAGTGTTAGGTGACAGCTACCCGACTCGAGACTTGCCCCCAAGGCCACACCCAGTGGATTGAAGATTTCTTCCATGTGACCCAAGGTGTGGATTAGGTGACAACAGGGGGCAAGAGGAACAAGGTTGAAGAGTAAACCAACCTATATGTATCACATGCAACAATGCTCTAATCCCCACCATCGATTCCCCCTGAGCTCTAAATGAACAATATGGGGTCTTTGGCTGTTGTTGGAAAGAGGAACAATGTTGAAGAGTAAACCAAGCTATGTATCACACTAATTTACAGTGAAATTTATTCATTAAACCAACAAAATGTAGCAATTACACAAACAATGCATTCACACAGCGATTGGAGACACAATAAACACAATATTTGCCTTGGAAACCCAAATGGGAAAACCAACATTTGAGTGGCCTGTTTAGTATTTATTCTCGATAAATGCAAGGTTACAATGCAATCACATGGCTCCTTGGCCATTTAGCAATTTACATTGCCAAGATTTTCTTTTGCATTTTCTTCTACTCTGCCAAAAGACCCTTTTTGAGTCAATTTGCTAGAGGATAGAGGCAACACTGGGGTAGCTGGAAGGCCAGGCATCCCTGTCCCTTCATTTTCCATTCTCCAACGCTCTTCTTTCTTATTTTGACCTTTGTCGGCAATGTTACTCTTCAAAGTTCCTCACGTTCTTGTTTTCTTGTGTTTTGCGCTTGCATTGCCTTTGTTCAACCTTCAATTTTGCCCACTGCTTGTGTGTACTGAGTCTCATTCACCATTCTTTGTTTGTTTTGGATCCATTTTGGATCACTTCTCCTCATTGAGAGGCTTTTGGTCTCCAAAAGCTTTTAAGGAAACCAAACTCTATATCAATGAGCTTTCTGTTTGTGTCTCTGAAACATGGCTCTCAACTTTTGCTCTTGGCTATAGCTCCGACTTTGGCCCTCGCTCTTGGCTTTGGCTTCTGACTCCGGTTCTGGCTATGGCTTTGACTTTGGATTTTGGCTTCAATTGTCCCCACAATATAAAAGTCTGCTCATTGATTTCCTGCTATGAGCAATCTTCAGAGTTTTGGAATTCTTCAATCATAATCCATTCCCACCTTCAATGTGCAAGTCTCTTTCATTCTCCGACTTGGCGATGGTTTGTCTTGGCACCAAATAGAAACCAAGATGTCTGGTTTTTGAAATCAAGTCTCTGCAATTTCAATCAACTGAGTCAAGGCAATTGCAAACACATTCGTTGTCTTGAAATGTGTAATTGCTCATCTGTATACATATACATGTTCCAACAATAATTAACTCTGACATGCCGAATGTGTCAATTGAATGACATCCTTCGTAAACACTTTATTTTTCCCAAAGTAGTGGACAAATCATACAAATGTATGGCTGTAGGTAACATCAATGCCCATGGTCTTGAGGATGAGGAAAATGCGTCAAGATTTGGATAGAACAAGGAATGGCCAGCGGACCACTTGGCTGTAGCCAATGGTTTACTCGATACAAATGTACTCTAGAGAATTAATTAAAGGGAACTGCTGCCACAATGCTGTAGATGCAGTAAAATGTAGAAATACGACCCGACAATGCAAAACTAATCATTCCCAATGCTGTTACACAAACCGCTGACTTATACCATCATTTTAGCAATTACATATACCATGGATTTTCTAGCATTTAGAGGAAGGAAGTTATGATGCCAACTTGGGTTGTGGCTATTGCTCCACACTGCTCATAGGAATAGATAAGACAAGTTCACTGAAGGTAGCAAGCACATATAACGGCTGTTTGCTTTGTTGGTTGTCATGGAGTTTCAAGGAATTCTCAATGTCAATGACCTTCGTGCATTAGTCTCCATCACATCTCCAAGAAGGGAAAATTCTGGTGTATATTGAAGGCAAAAATTGAATCGGGGTTGCCCTTGATGTTGGCATCAACCCACTGTCCACTTTGTTGTTGATGTTAACTGTTGAGATTTGGGTATCTTGGAAAGTGGTCCCCTTGTTTGTGAGTCTTTAAACACAAAGGGGGAGACTATTACCCTTGTACCTTTACTTTATGTTCTAATTTCACATTGACTTTATCACTTAAGTCATAAAGTGAAATTTGTCACTTAGGTCATAAAGTGACAATTAATTCACGAAGTGGGTGAATTAATAGACATAAAGCAAACTATGGAAACTTAAGTAAAGTGGGTTTACAAGTGAGATTTATGAGAAGTGATCTCACCCATTGATTAGACTTGGCTAGATCTAATCTAAGCCATTGATATTTTAGGTTTGCCCTAAGGAAAGGCTAAAAGAGGCAAAAGGGTAAGGATGAGGCTCATTCTTCACTTGTTCACTTGGAGATTAGAGTGGAGAGGAGAGGAAGAGAAGAATGAGGGTTTCAAGGGGCAAAGGAGGCGCACTTAGAGCATGAGGGCGCAAGCTACCTTGAAGGAGATTTCATGGAGGGCACAAGTATGAGGCTTAGAGAGGGTGCGCACTGAGGCTTTGAGGGTGCGCTCTATTGTGAGGGAGCTACTTCTTGGAGAGTGCATTGTTTGAGAGGGGGCGCTACCTTGTGGCAAAGGGAGTGCAAGCATCTTTGAGCAAGCAAAGGATTCTAAGAGGGCGCAAGTCTGGTTCTAGCAGGCACAAGCGAAAGGGGGTGCAAGTCTACTTTAGCAGGCACAAAGATTCAGAGGAACTCCAAAACACATCTGAGATGGAGTGCTATTGTATCAGGTTCCCTTGTTCTTATCTTTGTTTGTAGCACTTTCTTGAGATCCATATATATATATATATATAGTTCATTCTTACTGGTTTTCCCCATGGGGTTTTTTCCAAGGTCATGTTGACCAAAAACATCATGTGTACATTTGTCATGGTTTGCTCATTTACTTTCGGCTGTAAGTAGTTAAAGATCTAGGAGGGTATTTGATGCTTTTGAGTTACATGCATGTGCTAATATATGGCAGCTTAAACCACTTGATTAACCCATGCAAGGAGCAGCCTCAAAAGGGCATCAAATCACAAATCAAGGGGCAGTTTTGTTACTAAAACAAGAGATATGTTTGCTGTCCTAAAAACAGCAAGAAGACAATCCTAAAAAACTTTGGTAAACGTGCCCAACAAGAGGTCATATGACAGGCCTGTTGGGCAGCCCTTAGAACCTCAGAAAATCTTCATTAGCCTCTTGTGTTGTTGTAAATCCCCACACAATTTTTCTCCTTGGGCTGGGAAAACAGGGAGCTCTTCATTCCCTTTACTCTTTACTCTCCA
This sequence comes from Picea glauca, assembly GCA_000966675.3. NCBI lineage: Eukaryota > Viridiplantae > Streptophyta > Pinopsida > Pinales > Pinaceae > Picea > Picea glauca. The sequence continues at coordinate 93,922 of JZKD02S1676529.1, forward strand.
CATTCTTCTCTTGGATGTGTGGTTGCTGGGATGAGACTTTGGATGCAGCCTCCAGCACTTGGCTTCCCAATGTCCATTCATCTTGCAGTGCTAGCAAAATTTCTTGCTACTGCATGGGCTGCCTGGCATTCTTTTTTCCTTCACGTTCCTTTGAATTTTTTGTTGTATTGGGGAAGTCTTCTTGCCATTGTTCCTTTAAAAACATTCGGGTTTGTGTCATGTGGCTTGCTTCTCCTAGCAAGAAGCCTCAAGATGGCCTTACCTCCCATAGAAGGAACATATCTCAGAATACCAGTAGCTGGCAACTCAATGGCCATTCTTCTTGCAGTAGTAACAAAGAAGGGATGTCTTGCTTGATGCATACCTCTTGTTCTTTTTTTCTTGTTTTGGCTGATTGGCTTGCTTCTTCTAAATGCTAAAGCAGACTGAGTCTTTGAGCTCTCCTCACAGTTGCCCTTTTGCAATCCACCACAAGAAGGATGGAGTGGTAATGTGCTGCCATCTTCATTTGTTGCTCTCATTTCTTCTTACGAGAAGGCCAAATTTGCAACATCTTTTTCCTTCACAAACGTGACCTTGGTGGACATGGCCTTTTCCTTTGTGTCATCAAAACCTAGGCCTTCAAGCTTGACCCTCGATTCAGCTACAACGGGGCTTATAATTCTTTGGATTCCCTTGCCTAGCCCTTGGCCATTTTAGCCCATCTGTCTTAATAGCTTGGAATCAATCCCTCTAGTATGCTTTTCAAAATCACCAAAGTGCTCTTGATAAAGGTCCATGGAGGGTGAGCTTATCATGCTTGTCTTGGCTTCTACAACAGCAATGGAAGGTTGCTTTGCTTCCTAGGTATCTTGGACGACTACATGTAGCTTGGCCAATGCCTCCTCCTCCTTCCTTGCCAATTCTTGGTACACTTGAGCCATCATTTGAGTGAACCTCTCCTCATGCCAATTATCTAGTTGAATTACCTTCTCTCCCAATTGCATGAGCTGAACTTTGCTCGTGCAAATCTACCATAATAGTGGTGAGAGTCTCAGTGTTCAACAAACCAATCCTTCAACACAGGTAGCAATTTTGCAGAGGTCTTAAGGTCTTTTTCGAGCTCTGCTATCCTTTGGTCAAACATCTGTATCTTCTCTTTCAAGTGCCAGTTCGCTTCTTGGATCTGCACATTGATGGCCCTTAGGTCTTCCAATCTCTCTCTCTTTAGTGCTTTACCCATGTTGGGTCTGCGTTCTCCTCAATGTGTTGGCAACTGCGTTAAGGTCAAGAATTCAATTGATCTGATACCAATATGATCCTTAAAAGTGAGACATAGCCCACACACCTCATGAACACAGATCCTTTGTGAAATTTAATAGAATTTTGTTCTCTACCGGGATAACTACAAGCTCCTCTGCCTGCTCTTCTCCAACATACATGAAAGGATGACTTTGTTTCAGATTGGTTCACTGCTTGAAGTCAGTTTTTGAGTTGGGGAAAGTCAGGACCAATGCTAGCCACCAATGCTAATGCACTCTCTACAATTAAACTGTCAATCTGTCAAAGCTGAAATCAAAGCCTCCTTGTGCATGAATGGGGTAGCATGTAAGGAAGTGTTCAGTGCTGGCTACTTATGTTTGGGTTATTGACTTATGGTGCCCAATGTGAATGCTAAACATTGGAGCCAGCCCACTCAATCAGTTGAAACATGCTCTGCATTGAAATCTTTGATGGATACCTGCAGGTACATCCCCTCTTGCACTTTATTGAGAGTTCAAGCCTAGTCATTAATAATATGCACGGCTGTAAGTTGGGTGGCAGTTGCCCCCTCCTTTTTCTAATACATGCCTAACAACCAAGAGAGCATTACCAGGTTTTCTCCTCTTCTAGGATCCATTTGACCTTGGATGTTGAAAGTGACTCAGTGAACCATTCTTGGTTACCTCACAAACTAACCCTGAGAGGTCCTCTTAGCCCCAGCCGCTCTTTAGATGACATGATTAGGTGTTGCATCATAACTTTCACAGTGATAGATGGGGTTACCGGCTCCCATTCTTCTGACTTTGATGTAGATTGAGTGTTTGATCTGTCCCCCTTGTCACGGGAGCTGCTTGTTCTCTTCTCTTATTTCTCCAGGACTCTTTTGAACTATGTTGTTTGGGGTTTCCCTCTTTGGGTCCTCTCTTATGGTACCTACTTCTTCTCAGCCTCATCGTTTCCCTCTCGGGGTTTCCATCCTATGCTATCTATTCTATACTCTGTTTATATTGATTAGTTAGTAGATGCATTAGGCACGCCTTGGAATATTGCCATTTTCTGCTGTTCTGTAGAGTCCCATTGACTTATTTTGGTCACTTGTGGTCATTAATATAGTTTCATTTTGCCGAAGGGGCCATGGCTAGTGTTGAATTTAAAGCAGTTGCAAGAGCCATTCTTTGGGAGGATGGCAAAGACCCTAGCTGAGATCTAGGGCCCCCAGTGCACTCCGGGGGATTTGGTCTGGGACCAAACAGTCAGTGCCATGGCAAAAGACCCTTGTTAGGGCCCCCAGTAGATAACTGGGGTTCTTGGTCTGGGACCAAGCAGTAAAGACCCTTGAGAGGGCCCCTAGTATATGACTGGGGTTCTTGGTCTGGGACCAAGCAGTTAAAGTCCCTAGATATGTCTTGGGCCCCTGGATATGTTCCAGGGTACCCATGCCTGGGGCATGGGTTGATCCTTGGTCTTGTACCTTGGTGGATAAGACCCCAGAAATGTTCTGGGGCAACCTGGTTCTTGATCAGGTGTTTGTTGGTGTATGACCCTCTTTGAAGGTGGGCATGACCACACGAGGGATGTATCCCATATGCAATGATGATAAAGTTAAAAAGGTTACCTTGAAAATGAATGGATAAGTATTGCCACCAAGTAACCCCACCTAAACCCCCTTTACCCTTGCTTGTGTTTACTTGGGCTTTTGTATTTTTACTTTAGGGGTTAATGTGAAAATTAAATGTTTTATCTATAACATGTTTAATTAATATTTATATTAATTAAATATGTTATTTTTAATTATTATTTCTTATTAACCTACACTAGCCTAAAGTATAAATAGAGACCTTCCCCCTTACCTTTTACACATTCATATATTCTTCTCCAAAAGTGAGCGGATCTCATGCTTGCTGCGGCCCCTTTTTGCAACTGTTGCTTGAGGTCTTTCCTGTGGTGGCTCGGCCCTCCTACTGGCCATTTGTTCAGCTGTTAACTATTGATGTCTGCTCCCTGTTTGGTGATGATTAGAGAGACCTTTAAGCTGCATATCCAGGGCTGATTTATGCTGTGTGCTGTGGAGGTTAGCTGCCGTCTTCTTTCTACAGCAAGTCTAGTACCCTAGACTCCTTCCAAAATCTGCCGCTACCTTTCTCTTATGCAGATCTGTCCTACTTGAGCTGCAGCCTCTCTGCTGATTTTAAGACTGCCGTACCTATCTGTGTGTATGAGGGTTTGATCACAGAAATTCCTGTGTGAAGTCTAAGTGGT
>JZKD02S1676529.1:97432-123445 GCA_000966675.3 Picea glauca
CATTTATAACCCTAAATTTTTGTATGACCCAAATTGCTTACAATGCATAAATACAACTTGCCTACAAGGCACAATTATATACAATGTGATATATATACAACCTCTACAATGATTTGTGAGTACGTCTTGTTACCTTTTTCTTTCCAAGAAAAAAAAACTTCTTATTCAAGTAGAATAAAAGATACAATCCTAAGGTGCTAACATTCCATAACAGACAGATAACATTAATCCTCGAAATATATCTAAAACCAACAGGCCAAAAGGGGTCTGACATGGTACCTTCTGTCCTGTAACAAACATCTAATGTAAAATACAAAGTTATAGTTCAAACAACACTTAAAAGTCAACTAGTATGGACTTGTCTGTGGCATATTAGTAGACCATCTTCATACTCAGCAAGAGAGTAATGATTTTCCAAGAGCTCCAGACCAACCTTAGAAAGTAAATCCGCTGCCTGATTATTTTCTCGAAACGAGTGAAATTGATGTATTGAAAGGATCTGGTAATCTGCTTTAACTGATCAGCAATCAAGTAGAGAACAATATCCTGCACCTGTACCTGATCATTCATCCACTGAATAACCGGTAAAGAATCCCCATCAAAATGGCCCCAAGGCTTCAATATATCCACCTGCAAATTACTTGTACACCTGGGGACCTTTTGTTTGGGTAGCTTATTGTAATACAGGAGTATTGTGGGGAAATTTTTTCCTTCAAACAATCAGGAAATCCATGCAAGCCATAAACCCCAAAGTACAAGGAAGTGCACAACCCTAAAACATTTCAATTCCTTCCTTCTAAACCAAGATTGGAGACAGTGATCAACCAAGATCCCTTGCCAAAAGTGAGACATACCCTAGTGCTTCTTCCACTTCCCTCCAGGCGTGTAGGGAATACGTGCACTGTAAAAAGAGATGTGTATTGTTTTCCTCAACATTTCAATTCCTTCTAAATCAAGATTGGAGACAGTGATCAACCAATATCCCTTGCCAAAGTGAGGCATACCCTAGTGCTTCTTCCACTTCCCTCCAGGCCTGTAGGGAATACGCGCACTGTAAAAAGAGATGTGGATTGTTTTCCTCGTGTGAAAAGCACAAAGAACCTCTGCCCACTTTCCCCTCTTCTGAAGGAGATCCCAAGTCAGCACTGTCTTTTAAAGGAGTCTTCACTTTCCAAAGAACCTTGCACCACCAAGCAACTGCAACATTCTCCTGCTCAATAAGCGCCTGGTAGCCCAATTTAGTTGTATAAAATCCTCTATGTTTATTAAGTCCCCAAATTATCTCATCTGGATTATCATTGAGTCAGATATGGGCCTTCTTAAGTTAAAAAAGAATGGTGTTCCACTGCCTTGCCCAATCTCCATCCAACTTGAGAGCCTTTGGTAGCCCAATTTAGTTGTATAAAATCCTCTATGTTTATTAAGTCAAATTATCTCATCTGGATTATCATTGAGTCAGACATGGGCCTTCTTAAGTTAAAAAAGAATGGTGTTCCACTGCCTTGCCCAATCTCCATCCAACTTGTGAGCCTTCAATTTTTGATGCTTGTACATATGTAGAAGTGTGTGTCGATTCTTTCTATTCATCTGTTTGGCAACTCCTTTGGGAGCTGTCTAATCTTCCAACAAACAACCCCTCTGCTGGACAACTTGAAAGGATTTGGTTATGAAAAATCCTGATTTTGACACTTTAGATAGACTTCTAGGCCCCATTTTCATTAGAGTAACTGTACGCCACAATTTTAGCAATCCAAATTTGTAATTTCAAAATTATGTTAAAAATTCTATTGGATTAGTAAGGAAAAACCACTGGAAAAAAGAGTGCTAGCAACATGATTAGCTTATTTCACATCTTTGTAGTATCTCGATTTTGAATGCTGGAATATATTTGATCGGATTGTGTATATATTGAGTCAGGTGTCAAACCATGTTGTCTTAGTGAAAATACAACTTTGACATTAAAATGTAAATACTTTGTACATATTCCTAATGTGGAGCTCAAGGCTAAAAGCCAATTAAAAAATAATGGATGCATTAAGACATATGTTTAGCTGTTATGCCATGTTTATATTTTCTAGTCACCATGTGGTAAGGTTATCGTGGTGCACTTAATCTTATGTGAAAAATAATATAAAATATAATGCAAATGTTCAAAGTATATTGCGAGGAGCACAAGGGGGCTATGATTCCACAAGAGGGAAAGATAAAAGGGGGTCAATGATAAAGGATACTTGCCACATGTCCCAAGGAGAACTCCCTAGCTTCTTTACCATGTGCCAACTTAAGAATGTAACAACACACCTATCTCATGTGTCCAAACAATGTTCTTTGTGCTTGGAGGAGAAAACAAGTTCTCATGCAAAACCAAGGTATATTAGCCACGATTTTGGTTTTGGAAACTTCTTACATTCTCCCATGTAATTGAAATGACCTTCCATCATTGCAATTCCTTGCAACCTACACTAAGACCTTGTGAGCTTGAGAGTTGTGAGGATGTAGCGAAGTAGGGGATTTTGTTATTTGTTTGAGAAAAAAAGGATTGGATTTGATGAGAAATCCATGGTTGTAATGAGTAGTTAGGCTAGGAAAAATAAATAACCACGCAACTAAGATACTTGCATTGAGTTTCATTGAGCTTAGAGCTAAGGACCAACACACATAGTGGTTGGACTCTTCTTGAATGCACTGTAACAGTTATTGGGATGAATTTATCGAGGAAGTGAGTTGCACAAAAGGAAAATGCTTCAACTTGTGTTGTGAATCAATAAGATGAAGAGATCCATAAGCTAATTGAAATATGGTTGAGGGACTTGAAGTAACTATGAATTGATATAATTCATGGCAAGTGTCTAGATTTCGTTAAATTCATGAGCATAATGTAATGAATTTGGTTGAATGGGAGATAGACCTTCTACATGGTTCTTTGTGCATATGGTCCCATATCCTGGCTTGGGTGTGGCATCCACATCGGTTGGGAGGGAGATAGACCCTCTACATGGTTCTTTGTGCATATGGTCCCATATCTTGGCTTGGGTGTGGCATCCACATCGGTTGGGAGGTGAACCACTCCTATGCAATTAGTGTATTGGACAAAATTATGATTAAAATGAGAATTTATTGTCAATGTGGTTTAGCTTGGGAGGTTAAAGTGGGGTTGTTATCCTCCCCACCCAGGTTTGATTCTTGCTTGTGACATGCTTGCCCCTTGTGGGCCGATTTTCCTTTGCGAGGAGTCATACCGATGACGATTGCTTAACCAATGACTAATTCCACATTCACAAGTTGAATTTCTCGTGGTTGACCAAAATCATTTATAAGAAAGAAAATTGATCTTAATACCTTATTGCTCATTTGTATTTTTGTCATTTAATTCATTGCATTTTGTTTCATATTCGACTTTTGTTTAAATGAAATGGTACAAGGTGAAAAAATCTTTGTTAATTGAGCATGTTTTTAAATTATTGATGGTCATCTATTAAGAATTCTATGTATGCATTTGCAATTCCACATCTGGTTGCCTTTGTAGTTTGTTGGATGTTGCTTGAACCCCAATTTGATTCATAGATGACGATTCCCATTGGTTAACAAAGAAATTTCATGATGTGGTGAAATGGTGACTCGTTTTCTAGTGGGGAGAGCATGGATGGTATGCCACAAAGTGCTATTCGAGCATAGTTATAGTGTTGAGGCACTTTGGGCAAGTTAATGGAACAAGTTTGTGGTGTTTGAGGAGGTTCACATTTCGAATTCTATGAAGTGTGTAAATCTTGTTTAATTTGAAGAGGTTCATCCTCCAAACTTGATGGAGTGTAGATGCAATGTGTACCTATAATGGATTGAGCAGTCAAGAGTTCAAACCCAACAAAGTGTTATTGAGACACTTTAGAAATTTACAAAGATTTGGTTAAGTACCCGAATCCACTAGTGGAATTACATTGCACGTGTTGGGAGACACTGCCATAGGATGATTTTTTTTTTATCCTTGACGTTGCAATGAACCTCGTATTGGGCCTCAATGTAGTCATTAATAAGCTTTGGAGGTGAGGAAGAATTTCAAAACTCGATGAAAGGATTTTTGTGAAAGCTACAAGTGTTAAACAATTGGGAATAACCATCGAGATACAATAATTGAAAGTTTGGTAAGTGTGTTTGAGTTAAAGATTTACAATGAAAATGGTGCAAAATGTTTTTGATGAAAGATGGCCAAGGAAATCTAGAAAAAAAGGACTAAGTATGATGAATAAAACAATCATCGGAAATGGTCATCAGAGACTAGTCATTGATAACTTTGAGCCACACAGTGGTGTAAATTTATTATGATGATGGGATGAGTGATTTCCAATGAAGATTTTTTCAAGGGAGTTTAAAAAATTTCAGTGATCAGGGATCTTGAGGGAGTAGAAAAGGCCCAAATCTTCAATGGAAGGGTTTTGATGGACAAAATGGGAGTTAGAATATCAATTAAGTGTTTAATGTAAAAAATTATATCGATCATAACAATTATTGAGAGACCATATAAAAACAAGACAATAGTAACCTAACTTTCTAATGGAAGAATCCCAAAGGAAGAAATAATGATCACAAAAGGTCATGGAAGATGGACATGTGGTCATTGCAAAATATAAGGCAGTGTGGAGATTAAGATTCCTTGATGGAATATTTCTAAATTTAAACTCGATGAAGCAAGAGTCATAATGACAAGCCACTCCATAAGTCATCAAGATAGTGATTGGAAAGGTCTAAGGACAAATTTGATCCAGATATGGAGACACTAAAAAGATTTTATTTTCATGGGACTTGGGTGCAACAACCAACATGCAGCATGGGTTGTGACAATGTTTGGGTAGTGATGAATCAATATGACATTGTATGATACATGGATATGGGAGTTTCATTTGAAAAGAGTGGGATTTAAGTTTGCAAGCTAGGGAATGGACTAGGCCATCTCACAAATACAAATTTGATGTGACAATTTGTGGTATAACAAATGCTCCCTAATGTATGAGGTCATAAGAGAAACTAATGGCTGAAATACATTATAAATCCGAGAGGCGAGGATGCGTTGAAGTAAGTCCAATGAAAGTTCTTGAATATTTGATCCAAGAACAGAAACCGACAACATAAATCAAGTGAGAGTATTCTCTTCCCGAGCCAGTCATACCCATGCTCAGGAGTGATGTAAGCATGGCCTCTAAATCAAGTACACTACATATCCATGAGTAATGAAAGTAGAACTGATGTCCATGACCACAAAAACTATACACAATGGATCCATGTGATAGATATGGAAATATCAATAATGGCCATGAAAAATACACATTGGATCCATGCAAATGTATGTCATAGCCACGGATGGATACACAGTGGAGCTATGTCTCGAAATCAAATAAGAGGATATCTGGAGCCAAATAAGTGAACAAACTGATCCTATGCAAGTACTAATATCTGTGGGGGTGGTACAATCAATATAGGTTAGGTACGAGCACAAAAGATGCGATGCTCCTATTTTACCCGAAGTCTTCAAAACGATTAGTCGTGGTACAAATCTACACTATGTTAATAAATGTGTTGAAGTCGAACACAATGAGACACTGTTTGATTATCGATAATTTATTTATACCATTAACAAACACGAGACAACCCATCGATGATGATAATGGAAATCAAGGTACCTAGTACAATCTAATAAGTGTGAATAAATGAGTTGATGTCGAACACTTGATAGAATATACCGATTAGAGGACATTGATGTATTCCCACTATCAATAGCGAGGGAACTTGCCACTGATGACTTCAAGCTCCAAGGTACTAAAACTGACTCTAGATCCCTGTCCTAGAGAAATATGTGTTGAAGTCGATAGGAAGAGATCCGTTGGAAGGAGGGCATTAAGGCATCCCCCATCCTCCAACATGAGGAATAACAAAAGGTCAAATATTTGGAAGGACTCGGACGCAAATATTGTAAGGACCACACCCAGTTATGATTCCGACATGCACCAGATGGAATAGCGTATGGCAGAGACTCTCTGAATAGTAGCCAATGATGGAGACTATTGGMAAAGACGAGGAATCCACCAATGGGGTCAAATGGAAACCAAGGTGCCGCATGAATCCCTATGTGTGATGATAGTTGTTGACATCGAACATAAGGGAAATCGCTCAGTCAGYGGCCGACGATGGTTTGTCATTTGTTGAGCGCAAGGTCACCTATCAATGATGGAAGTAGGCTCAAGGTGCAACTCTAGGTCATATTAAGAGAGCAATGTGTTAGAGTCAACAAGAGMAGACTCACCGGAAAGAAGTCAATGGGGACCKTCTATACTAGCACKAGCGAAGTATAAAAATACTTGTGAAACTGAGACGTACTTGATCGATAGGAGAAGATCGACTTGAAAAGTCAAGGATTTATGCAGAATGGCCGACTCAAGATGAAACTTMCCTTGAACAAAAGCACAACACATTATGTGACCTAGGCAACATGGATTACAAACTAGGATACATCTGTGATACAAGAGGCATCGATAGAAGCTCCATATGACTGGAAGAATAACCAACCGACGAAGATCATACTCAACAACGACAAAAGTTTTCTAAAGCCATACTAAACCAAAAAATATCGAGATACTGACTCAAAGATTGTGCTTTGTTCAAGGGTGACAAAATAACTGCCAAATAAAGAGATAGACACTTTTCCCCCTTCTTTTTGGTGTTTTGATTTTTTTGTCTTTTTCATATTATTAAAGCCTAAAAAATAATAAAATAATGCTATAGTACAATGGAGGAAATGAGTTTCGCGGCTAGAGCACAAGGAACATACCTATGCTCAATGTAAGGAAGCATGTGTAGGATAAGGACACTTAGGAGAATGTCTCTTCCAGGGATAAATGTATCAAGTCACAAATGCATAAATTGCAAGGCTAACAACTGAGAAGAATGTATAAGTAAATGGTTCAACAATGGCAAGCTGAAGTCGACATTAGGCCTAGAAGCGTGAGCGATTAATATGCAAATGAAATTACAACTCAATAAAATTTTGGAAGCCCCGTGGGTGAGTTATCCAGAAAGAGATTGAGAGGAAGTCATGAGGCTTCAACGGAAAGACATGATGGGACTAAACAAGGCTTTCGAGTCTACAGAAAAAACTGCAACATGGGTGTAAAAAAGGCCAGTGAGGTACTAACTAGGACACCCATGAAGAGCTAAGCTCTACCATTCATAAACGACACCTTTAAAGCAGCGTGGAGGTATAATGCCGTGAATGAATGGGGTTGACCCTATGATGGACATGTGATTGATCCAGATAAGTGCATTGTCCAGGCATAATGGAACCTATCCTATATGCCAGTGAGGAATACAATACATGTTGAAGAGTCTGAAAAGTGCTAACATATGTAGCAACATATATTAAAGGGATTCCCACAGGTAATGGACAAAAAAATATTGAGAAGAAGATATGCAACTTCGACGCAAAGTCATGGTAGGACTTGTAATGTCCCTAATCCAGAACCCTTTGTAATTGTACATAGGCTAGTGAGCCGTTGGAACCAAGTGTAAATGTAATGGACATTTAGGTTGGTAAGCCGTTGGCACCTAGTGTTGGTGTTGCACACATCTGAGCAAGTGCATGGAGAATTGTTATAAAGACATGGCGCATACATTTTGTGTGTAGCGCTCACCTGGGCAAATGCGCACATTGCACTGTGTTGCACGCACTTGGTTTAGTGTGAGGTAATGACATGGAAGTGCACAATACTGAGTTATATATATATGAATTTTTATGTTTTGAGGCTGAAAACCTATGTGATTATGAGGTTGGTGAGCCTGGACGCAGATAGGCCAGCGCACCTAATCATGTTAATATAATCATGATTATTAATATAATAATGTATCATTGCATGCTCACTGACTTAGAATAAAAGAGACCGGGGCCTACTCCACTGTAAAAGGGAAAAGGGCGTGAGTCGTAAGTCTTAGGAAATATTTTATAATATTTTTGGGAAAAGTGTAAATGTCAGATATATTATTTTATCCTAAGTTCCCAAGGGTAGGGAACTGGTCACCGAGTGGCTTAGTTCTACTTTTGAAGGTGACAAGTGTCAAGTGGAAGACAGGCAATATATATTGTTGACCTTAGTGTATTTTGGGCATTATTGAATTATTGCAATATTATTCTGCATGGGATTATCGACTACTGGAGGGGAATTGATGTTGTAGGCTCTCGTGAGTAGAATAGGGTCAGAATTGTATGGAAAATCTGATTATTACCTTATTTGCAGCAAGAAGCTTGTAAGGAGTTGTGGGGTTGTATCCACAGTTTCATTGTCGAAGAGTCGGGTTGACAGACTGTAAGCAGTCTCTTTGGGTGAGAGACTAGTTGTTGTGGAGTGGTTGTCAGACCTGTGGGCATACTCTCCAGGTGCGAGTTTTACTGAGAGTTTTTACCTAGTGCGCTGAGCATTAGTCGCATGGCTCAGAGACTTCCCGTTTGGCATGTTGCTGGTAACCCTGGGAAGGGAAGTGGGGCAGTCGAAGGACTGTTGGGAAGAGAAGGGGCACACTTCCTTGGGTGTGACAAGTGCATGGGGAATGAGGGACCATGGGTTAGTTGCAACAATGGGCACTAAGGATTGGGAAAATCCGTTGAGTCTCAGACCATAGCTTGTCGCTATGACCCTTTTTTGTTTTGGTGGAGTTGAGCCCCAACTCAGGGGTGACTTGTTGTTGAAATATTATGAGCAACAACGTCTATGGCTGGGAGGAACATTTGAGTCAAGGCCACAATTGGTGACTTTCATTTAAGATAAGTGTTCTTTATGTACTTGTCTTGGTTACAACGTGCATTGTTTTCTATGTTTGACATGGATTAAATTCTTATATGTGTTGCATATAAGTATTTGTTGTTATTTGGTTTAATGTTGCTTGTGCATATATGTATGGTGTTTTAGCCTTTAATTGTAGTTATGCATGAGTATGTGAGTTGGTGGTAACTTTCCCTGTTAAGTTTAACCTTGCGAATTGGGTTATGAGTAATCAAAAAGAGGATTGAGTGGTCGGGTGCGTAAGATTCTAATTTGTGTGCTTCAAAGGCCGGAACTCGTGTGCGTGGTTAAGGAATTTGACCCCGCACACATTAATAATATAAGTGGCACATGACACCTAGGTGGTTGTTCACACAATTGTACTGTGTGGTCAATATGCTGGTGCGCGCAATGGTTTCGATTTAATTCCGTTGCTTAAGATTGTTTGAAAAGAGATTGTTGCGTCCACTATTACAATTTGTGTAACACCCCAAGGCCGAGCCCCTGCTGAATTGTAATTATTCTTATAGGCTGGTGATTCGAGTGGTTATAAGTTGAGAGACTTATGCTAAGACCAATGAGCTTGATTTTGTATATGTAAATACACACATATCATTAATAAAATTACACTGCTATGTGTAGACCCTCCACGAAGAAAGAGTTATGGGGGACTAAGCTCCACTAGGTGGGGAAGGGGGTAAGTGTCTAGGAATAAGGGCTAAGCTAGAGGGCTTACCTCTAAAGGAATAATATTATATTATTATTTTTTAGAAGCTAAGGTTTGATATAACCATGTTGTCCTAAGTTCCTGGGGGAAAGGGGGGATGAGTGTTAAGTGGAACTCATGTGGCTTTAGGGAGACATGTGTCAACCTGAGCGCATGCAGTTTTAGGTAGGCAAGTCAGCTCGTTTGGGGGTTCGCTCACCATGCTCACGAGTCTCACGATTCTCACGACTGTCACAGATCCTTCACCATTGCATCTGTACTCTCGCGAGGTTAGACACCTTGGAAGAGAGCCACACTCCCCACTGATGCACATGCGATTGTAACCTGCAGTTATTGGATGTCGTCCTGTGTGTTTTTCCTGTGAAGCCTGACGCATTTGGCTGTTGCCACTTTCGGTGTCCATACCCATTTTTTGTTGCTGCTGTCACCCATGTGTTAGATGAATGTTGTTGCTGTATTGCTTAGGAAATGAATTGAAGAAGCAGGTTGTCAGGCCTGTGAGCAACTCTCCCAGGTGAGAGAGTTTGCTGGGAAGTGAGTTTTCCTGGAGGGAGTCCCGTAGCAGCTACAATACTCTGAGACTTCCGGTCCAACCTGTTGCTGAAGCCCAAGGTAAGGGAGGTGTAGTAGTCGATGGACTTGTACTAGTGAAGGTGTACCCTCATGGGGTGGAGAAGGCATGTGGGGAATGAGTGTCTGTGGGTTGTGGGCGTAAGTGGCTCCTGGGATAAAAGATCCTTCTTGTTGTTCTGTGAAACTTCCTTGTTGTCCTCGCCAAGCCTAGAATTCCCTTGCCCGATGGAGTTTAGTCCCATCTCGGGGGTGACCCACTACTGAGCATGATGAGCAGCATGGTCTAAGGCTGGGAGGTTCATGGAAGGTCTGCACGTAGTTGGTGGTCACCTATTAAAAGATAAGTACCAATTCTCTGTTCGCTGTATGATGTGTATTTGTATTTGCATTATAATTAATGAGTAATGCCTGTATATATATGTTGCATGTAGGTGTTAATATTGCTTCCGCATAAACATGTGTATGAGTAGGGTATTGTCGTCTGTTTAATTGCATTAGATAGATATATATTTATATGTGTGAATACTAGATGTTATCTCTATCTTCCGGTTAAGTTTTATATGTGATTATTTCTGCAAAGTTACTCGGTGGCATGGCCTGGCCTGTTGTTTAAGCCTAGGAATGTCACATAAATGGTATCAAAGCAATAAAGGAAAAGCAAAGGTTGCTTCGATAGCATTACCTAGTTGGGGTCCCCAATCGGGGGACGTTACAAATTGGTATCAAAGCCTAGGTTTCGACACTGAGCTTTGATGGGCCATGTTAGTGGTCAGCGAGACAAGATTTCAGAGGGTTGTTGTCGAAAGGGACAAAATTGAATTGCAGAGCATTCCAGAGTGCCAAGAGAATACCTTGGCTTTGTTATGAAGCTCAGGAGGTATAACGGTTTATAGAATGGTGGCAGAGAAAAGAGACTGCAGTAATTGCGGGTTTGGAACCGCAAGGTTTGAAGTTGGGCCATGGGATCTGTTCGGGAGGAGGATCCTTCACAACCGTCAGATTTGGAGAAAGGTGCATGAAGATTAACCCCTAAGTACTTCGGACTTCACGACTTCAACGAAGTTTATTTGTAATAGAGAAGAAAGGGTTGAAGCCGAAGTTCCGAAGTCCTGAAGAGGATCTACATTGTAGATCCGGGGGGGAGTGTTTACCGTTGGATTTGACCAAGGACGAATCAGAACCATAGGGTTAAGCCAAGAGCGAAAGGTAAAAAATTTCGGGAGTTCAGCGTTCGGGAGAAACGGGGTATTCAAAGGCGAAATCTTCCGAAGCCTGAAGCGACATGGCTTGTTGACATCACTAAGGATGACGTGGACACATGGGATCTGTGCCACATGTGAGTGAGTTAAGAACCTTGTAAGATTGAAATGCAGTTAGAATGTGACATTGTCACCTGCCTGATTGGACCATGTGTCGACTTCATGTGTCCTACCATGTAGTGCTCCTGGAGGTGGCACAAGGTAGTTAAACTTGGTGAAGAAGTTAGCTGGATCGCGCCCACATTAAATTGGTTACGATCTACCAAGATCGAGGGCCGGGAGGCATTGTAGAGATCAAATATGCGCGACAGATAATTCTACAAGGTAGTCTCACAATCCAAGCCACGATTTCCCAGAAGGGGTACGTGTCAGCGTGGGGACAATTGCGGAACGATCAACGGGTCACTCCAAAACCGCCAAACCATGTCCCCACAATTTGAAAAGTATAAAGTTTGATGTGACTTTTCGGTATCTTTTAGTTCAAGCACGGAAACCGTGGGCCCCAGTGGACGCGTGGCGCCAGATCATGAAGTCCAGAGACTGGACACTCTGGAAGAAATGGCTTGTGATGGAATGGGAGGAAGAAACCTCGAAGTTCCATTACACTGAAGTAAAGTGACACGATGACATCACCGGGGTAACGTGGAAGTACGCGGACACTCACGATTTGAGAATTTTGGGTCGAGCAAAGGTGGAATCATCCGAAGTCCCGGAGCCCCGAAGCTCCGAAGTCCTGAAAACCCAAAGCCTGGAGTTCCATAGCGAGCATCAACTGTTGGATGCTGGGAGACGTGGAATGTTGATCCACCCTACTTCGTGAGTTCACCAATCTGGCACTCCGAGAGAATTGTTGTGATGTGCTTTGAAATCCGCCGAAGCCTGGAGCCCAGAGCCAGAANTGGTAGCGTTACCCAGCCGGGGTCACCGGTCGGGGGACGTTACAATTTGTGTAGCACAACTCAAGCTTGGGTTGAGCGCATTACTTCAAGTGAAATTGCATGGATTGTGTACAAATTTGAAACCGTGCAGTGAAATTTTAGAGTAACATGGCTCAATAGTGTGGTGGGGATGTTACATATTGGTACCAGAGCATGTATAAGGTGGTAATGAGACTCAGTGGGAGTTTGGGCACGTTACAAATTGGTACAAGAGCATGTATAAGGTGGTGACGAGACTCAGTGGGAGACTAGGTACGTTACAGATTGATATCAGATCAATTGGTTCAACACTGGACTTGTATGGGCCATAAACTAACATGGACAGATGTGTGCGCTAAGAATTTGTGCTGCAAAATGCAAAGTTTAGTTGCGCGGAAGGAAATGGGTGCACGTTATAAAGTTGTGTTGCGCGTAAGAGCAGTGATGCATGGGTGTGCGAACTAGAGTTGGAATGTTAAAATCATTCAAGAAATCTGAGAGAAAGGATTTTGAAAAAATGGTGCAAAGTTTTCATGTAGTTGCATGAAATCACCTAACAAATCTTGTTGTCTGAACATTTTGTAGAATTATCAACAAATAAAGGAAGACAGAGTTTGTGCAGAAGGTTGAAAGCATGGAAGATGCGCGGAGGACTTATAGTCCTGATGATGAATCTGGGGATCTGTATGTCTATTTGGGTGCTGATGGTACACAATCCAAAGGGGAGCGCATGAACTTGGTAGAAACTGCAAAAGTATTGCATAAATATGTCTAGAGCTATGAGGATGATAATGAAAGGCTTATGAGAGCCAAGGCACAACAAGATGACTTCAATGTCAAATTGATGCAAAGTTTGGATCAAATAGAAAAGAAGACGGATAAAGAGATGGAGTTGAGTAGATCAAGAAATTGTAGGTCTGATGATGAGAAAATAGGAGAAGAAAGAAGTGTTGGTAAGCATTTTTTCAAGAAAGAGCATTGTAGCTCGAGTCAATCTCCTGTTAGAAAGCATAAAAGAAAGATCGGGGTGGACGACCTACATGGGGAAATGAATAAGATTAAGCCTCCTACCTTTGACAATGAGCACAAAAAGGATGAAGATGCAGAGACATGGTTGTTGGGTACGAGGAAGTACTTCTAGCTGCATAACTATTCTACGCAGGCAGAAGGGAGAATTTCTATCTATCAGTTAAAAGGAAAAACATCAATGTGGTGGGATCAATTTGAGTAGGTGCAACGTATTGATGAGAATAAAGTGACTTGGAGGAAGTTCAAGAGGTATTTCCAAAATAAATACTTAACCAAGTGCTACTATGATAGGAAAATGAAGGAGTTCCTCGAACTCAAGATTGGGAGTATGACAATAGATGAGTACAAAATAAGATTTTTAGAGTTGTTGAAATATGTGCCTTTCATCAAGGATGAACAAGTGAAGATTCACATGTATTTGTGTGGGATACACTCATTTATCAGTGACAAGAAAAATATGATGACCCAAAGTCATTGGAAGAGACCATAAGGCGCGCTAAGTGTCTTTATGATCTTCAGAGTGGAAGATTGATTGTCCAAAAGGGTTAGGAAGACAAGATGACAACTAAGGTGGAACAGAGGAAGAACATAGTTAAGCCACCATTTTTTCAGAAATACTACCCAAGGACAATTAAATCTTTAGGAGCCTAGAATGTTGGAGACAATAGGGAAAAAGTAATGGAAACAACCTATGTAGTGTTGGGGTTGTAGAAGAAATCATATGCGCAAAGATTGCCCGCAAATAGGTGATAAAACAAGGACTACACACAATGTACATCAAGATGCGACAGTGGAAGATATGGGTAGAAATGTGCCAAGGATTTACGCAACGCTGGATAACAAGAAGGCTAAGTTTTAGTTGCAAATGATCAAGGTGGAAGATGAGATTAATGACCAACCCCTTTCTATTTTAATAGATTTAGAAGCTAGTCATAGTTATCTAGATCCTAAGATGGTGGAAAGATTCCATTTGCCAAAAACCAAGCTTGGAAAATCTTGGTTGGTGGAGTTAGCTATAGGAGCAAAGAGGAAAATAAATGAGATGGTTAAGGCATGTCCAATTGAGATGAATGGACCAAACACAAAGGTTGATTTGAATATTATACCTTTGGGATCGTATGATTTCCTCATTGGTATGGATTGGTTGGANGTGGGCCCCAGTGGACGCGTGGCGCCAGATCATGAAGTCCAGAGACTGGACACTCTGGAAGAAATGGCTTGTGATGGAATGGGAGGAAGAAACCTCGAAGTTCCATTACACTGAATTAAAGTGACACGATGACATCACCGGGGTAACGTGGAAGTACGCAGACACTCACGGTTTGATAATTTTGGGTCGAGCAAAGGTGGAATCATCCGAAGTCCCGGAGCCTCGAAGCTCCGAAGTCCTGAAAACCCAAAGCCTGGAGTTCCATAGCGAGCATCAACTGTTGGATGCTGGGAGACGTGGAATGTTGATCCACCCTACTTCGTGAGTTCGCCAATCTGGCACTCCGAGAGAATTGTTGTGATGTGCTTTGAAATCCGCCGAAGCCTGGAGCCCAGAGCCAGAAGTTTCAAGGTTCCGGATAAGCACCCAAATCATAAGCGCTGGGTCACAACCGTGGTCACATGCGAACCAAGGGATGAAGAAAAGAGGCTAGCGCCGAATGGTAAATTGTTACAGAACAAAACGAGGCTTAGAGATATAATCGTGGGGATTCTTGATCGACACAGACCCACCGAAAATGGATTCTGATATTCTTTCTGTTGAATAAGATTGTTTAAGTTCCTATGGAAAAATTATTAAAGACTGATAGCCTGACAAAAATTCGGTTGACTGCACATTTTTGCAGAGTTAACAATTGACGGGCCAAACCGAGTTGTTGCATAGTGCAGAGCATGGAGGAGACACATGATGCTTACAGTTCAAAGGATGAAGTTAGAGGAATGCATGTCCATTTGGGAGTTGAAGGATCAAACTCCAATGGGCATGGAGAAGAGATAGGTAAAGAAGAGAACATGAAGAAAACCATTAAAAAGTTACAAAAATATGTACAAACTCACCGAGTAGATAACAAAAAGCTCATGAGAGCCAGGGAGCAACAAGGAGAATTCAATGTGAAGTTGATGCAGAGCCTGGAAAGAATAGAAAATAAATTGGATAAGGAGAGTGGCTCAACCAAATCAGGAAGTCCTAGAAGAACAAGAAGTATTAGCCGGCATCACCAACACTCCCCGAGGCATTCCAATAAGAGAGCATACAACAACTCAAGTCCATCCCCTGTTAGGAAGCATAAGAGGTCTGGGGAAGATGATCTACGAGGGGAAATGAACAAAATCAAACCTCCTACATTTGATGGGGAGCACAAGAAGGATGAAGATGCAGAGACATGGTTGTTGGGCATGAGAAAATATTTTCAATTGCATAATTATTCTTCTCATGCGGAAGGAAGAATTTCCATCTATCAACTCAAAGGGAATTCACCAGTATGGTGGGATCAACTTGTGCAAGTACAACACGTCAGAGAGAACAATGTTACATGGAGGGAATTCAAGAGACATTTTGAAAGGAAGTACCTAACTAAGAGGTATTATGACAAGAAAATGAAAGAGTTCTTTGAACTCAAGCTGGGAAGTCTGTCCATTGATGAGTATGAAAGAAGATTCTCAGAGTTGTTGAAGTATGTTCCCTTCATCAAGGATGAGACAGTTAATATTCAAAGGTATATGAGTGGGCTGCCATCTTCCATCATTGACAAGATCCAGTATGATGATCTTAAAACTATGGAAGAAACCATAAGGAGAGAAAAATGCTTATATGATCAACAAAAAGAGAAGCCTACTTTCCAAAAATCTTGGGAAGACAAGAATAAGTTTAAGAGGAACAAAGGCAGAAGGGAAACAAACCACCATTTTTTAGGAACAATCCTCAAGGACAACCAGTTTTGAGAGAGCCGAGGATGGATGAAGTAGGTGGGCAAAGGCCAAAGCAGACACCTATGGAATGTTGGGGTTGTAAATGAGATCATAGTTATAGAGATTCTCCTCACAGAAAGGACAAGATGAGAGATGTTCACAATGTTCAACAAGCTAAAACAATGGAGGACATGGGAAAGAGAGTACCGAGAATATATGCAGCTCTGGAAAACAAGCAAGCTGAGTTTCAATCACACATGATTGAAGTTGAAGGTATGATCAATAACCGTGCCTTTACTATTTTAATAGACTCAGGAGCTAGTCATAGTTACATAGATCCTAAAGTTGTGGAAATATTATGCTTGCCGAGAAGCAAGCATGTGGAATCTTGGTTGGTATAGCTGGCTATAGGAGCCAAGAGGAAATTTGTTGAATTGATTAAATCATGTCCAATGGGCATGAATGGACTAAGTGCCAAGGCAGATCTGAATATATTTCCTTTAGGATCATATGATTGCTTAATTGGTGTGGAATGGTTGGATCAACACCATGCCATTTTAGACTTCCATAACAAGGCATTCACTTGCTTGGATGAGGAAGGAAATCAAAGAGCAGTCCAAGGAATTCCCAGGGAAGTTGCTATTAGATAAATTTCAGCAATGTAGTGGAAGAAATGCTACAAGAAAGGCTGTCAAATATTTGCAGCTCACATGGAGGAAGAATCTAAGGACAAGGTGCCAATTTTGGAGGACAATGCAGTCCTGGAAGATTTTGAAGATGTGTTCAAGGAGGTACTAGGACTACCTCCAAAGAGAGATATTGATTTCTCTATAAATTTGATGCCTGGAGTAACCCCAATGTCAAAGACTCCCTACAAAATGAGTACACTAGAGCTGAAGGAACTGGAAATGCAACTTGAAGAGCTTCTAAAGAAGGGGTATATCCGCCCAAGTGTATCCCCTTAGGGTGCCCCAGTCTTGTTCACAAAGAAGAAAGATGGAACAATGAAGTTGTGCATTGATTTCAGACAGTTGAACAAAGTGACTATACAGAACAAGTATCCCTTACCAAGGATTGATGACCTATTTGATCAATTGAAGAATGCAAAGATATTTTCAAAGATAGTTATCAGGTCAGGTTACCATCAAGTAAGGATTAAAGAGGAAGACATCAACAAGACCGCCTTCAGAACAAGGTATGGTCATTATGAGTTCATAGTGGTGCCATTTGGGTTATCAAATGCACCTGCTGTTTTTATGTGCTTAATGAATGGCGTTTTCCGGGAATATTTGGACAAGTTTGTCATTGTATTTTTGGATGACATCCTTGTATATTCCAAGTCAGAAGAAGAGCACGAGCATCATTTGAGGATGTTGTTGAAAGTGCTAAGAGAGCATTAGTTGTATGCCAAATTGAAAGATCATATGATTTCTTAATTGGTGTGGCACTCATGTGGATTCAAGGAGACGTGTGTCAACCTGAGCACATGCAGTTTTAGGTGGGCAAGTAATCTCGTTCGGGGGTTCGCTGACCATGCTCACGAGTCTCATGATTCTCACGACTGTCATAGATCCTTCACCATTGCGTCTGTACTCTCGTGACGTTAGACACCCTGGAAGAGAGCCACACTCCCCACTGATGCACACGCGATTGTAACCTGCAATTATTGGACTTCATCTTGTGTGTTTTTCCTGTGAAGCCCGACGCATTTGTATTCGCCTGAGCCATGTTGTGTATTAGCGTTTGGAT
The DNA here is from genome assembly GCA_000966675.3 of Picea glauca. Taxonomy (NCBI): domain Eukaryota; kingdom Viridiplantae; phylum Streptophyta; class Pinopsida; order Pinales; family Pinaceae; genus Picea; species Picea glauca. Next base: position 115,383 of record JZKD02S1676529.1, read on the forward strand.
GTTGCCACTTTCAGTGTCCATACCCATTTTCTGTTGCTGCTGTCACCTGTGTGTTAGCTGAATGTTGTTGCTATATTGCTTAGGAGATGAATTGAAGAAGCAGGTTGTCAGGCATGTGAGCAACTCTCCCAGGTGAGAGAGTTTGCTGGGAAGTGAGTTCTCCTAGAGGGAGTCTTGTAACAGTTACAATACTCTGAGACTTCCGATCCATCTTGTTACTGAAGCCCAAGGTAAGGGAGGTGTAGTAGCCGATGGAATTGTATTAGTGAAGGTGTACCCTCCTGGGGTGGAGCAGGCGTGTGGGGAATGAGGGTCTGTGGGTTGTGGGCATAAGTGGCTCCTGGGATAAAATATCCTTCCTGTTGTTCTATGGAACTTCCTTGTTGTCCTTGCCAAGCCTAGAAGTCCCTTGCCTGGTGGAGTTTAGTCCCAACTCGAGGGTGACCCATTGTTGAGCGTGGTCCAAGGCTGGGAGGTTCATGGAAGGTCTGCACGTAGTTGGTGGTCACCTATTAAAAAATAAGTACCAATTCTCAGTTCGCTGTATGCTGTGTATTTGTATTTACATTATAATTAATGAGTAATGCCTATATATATATGTTGCATGTAGGTGTTAATGTTGCTTCCACATGAATAGGTGTATTAGTAGGGTATTGTCATCTGTTTAGTTGCATTAGATAGATATATATTTATATGTGTGAATACTAGATGTTATCTCTATCTTCCGGTTAAGTTTTATATGTGATTATTTCCACAAAGTTACTCACTGCATGGCCTGGCCTATTGTTTAAGGCCGGGAATGTCACAGAAATGGTATCAGAGAAGTAAAGGAAAAGCAAAGGTTGCTTTGGTAGCGTTACCCAGCCGGGGTCACCGGTCGGGGGACGTTACAATTTGTGTAGCACAACTCAAGCTTGGGTTGAGCGCATTACTTCAAGTGAAACTGCATGGATTGTGTACAAATTTGAAACTGTGCAGTGAAATTTTAGAGTAACATGGCTCAATAGTGTGGTGGGGATGTTACATATTGGTACCAGAGCATGTATAAGGTGGTAATGAGACTCAGTGGGAGTTTGGGTACGTTACAGATTGGTACAAGAGCATGTATAAGGTGGTGACGAGACTCAGTGGGAGACTAGGTACGTTACAGATTGATATCAGATCAATTGGTTCAACACTGGATTTGTATGGGCCATAAACTAACATGGACAGATGTGTGCGCTAAGAATTTGTGCTGCAAAATGCAAAGTTTAGTTGCGCGGAAGGCAATGGGTGCACGTTATAAAGTTGTGTTGCGCGTAAGAGCAGTGATGCATGGGTGTGCGAACTAGAGTTGGAATGTTAAAATCATCCAAGAAATCTGAGAGAAAGGATTTTGAAAAAATGGTGCAAAGTTTTCATGTAGTTGCATGAAATCACCTAACAAATCTTGTTGTCTGAACATTTTGTAGAATTATCAACAAATAAAGGAAGACAGAGTTTGTGCAGAAGGTTGAAAGCATGGAAGATGCGCGGAGGACTTATAGTCCTGATGATGAATCTGGGGATCTGTATGTCTATTTGGGTGCTGATGGTACACAATCCAAAGGGGAGCGCATGAACTTGGTAGAAACTGCAAAAGTATTGCATAAATATGTCTAGAGCTATGAGGATGATAATGAAAGGCTTATGAGAGCCAAGGCACAACAAGATGACTTCAATGTCAAATTGATGCAAAGTTTGGATCAAATAGAAAAGAAGACGGATAAAGAGATGGAGTTGAGTAGATCAAGAAATTGTAGGTCTGATGATGAGAAAATAGGAGAAGAAAGAAGTGTTGGTAAGCATTTTTTCAAGAAAGAGCATTGTAGCTCGAGTCAATCTCCTGTTAGAAAGCATAAAAGAAAGATCGGGGTGGACGACCTACATGGGGAAATGAATAAGATTAAGCCTCCTACCTTTGACAATGAGCACAAAAAGGATGAAGATGCAGAGACATGGTTGTTGGGTACGAGGAAGTACTTCTAGCTGCATAACTATTCTACGCAGGCAGAAGGGAGAATTTCTATCTATCAGTTAAAAGGAAAAACATCAATGTGGTGGGATCAATTTGAGTAGGTGCAACGTATTGATGAGAATAAAGTGACTTGGAGGAAGTTCAAGAGGTATTTCCAAAATAAATACTTAACCAAGTGCTACTATGATAGGAAAATGAAGGAGTTCCTCGAACTCAAGATTGGGAGTATGACAATAGATGAGTACAAAATAAGATTTTTAGAGTTGTTGAAATATGTGCCTTTCATCAAGGATGAACAAGTGAAGATTCACATGTATTTGTGTGGGATACACTCATTTATCAGTGACAAGAAAAATATGATGACCCAAAGTCATTGGAAGAGACCATAAGGCGCGCTAAGTGTCTTTATGATCTTCAGAGTGGAAGATTGATTGTCCAAAAGGGTTAGGAAGACAAGATGACAACTAAGGTGGAACAGAGGAAGAACATAGTTAAGCCACCATTTTTTCAGAAATACTACCCAAGGACAATTAAATCTTTAGGAGCCTAGAATGTTGGAGACAATAGGGAAAAAGTAATGGAAACAACCTATGTAGTGTTGGGGTTGTAGAAGAAATCATATGCGCAAAGATTGCCCGCAAATAGGTGATAAAACAAGGACTACACACAATGTACATCAAGATGCGACAGTGGAAGATATGGGTAGAAATGTGCCAAGGATTTACGCAACGCTGGATAACAAGAAGGCTAAGTTTTAGTTGCAAATGATCAAGGTGGAAGATGAGATTAATGACCAACCCCTTTCTATTTTAATAGATTTAGAAGCTAGTCATAGTTATCTAGATCCTAAGATGGTGGAAAGATTCCATTTGCCAAAAACCAAGCTTGGAAAATCTTGGTTGGTGGAGTTAGCTATAGGAGCAAAGAGGAAAATAAATGAGATGGTTAAGGCATGTCCAATTGAGATGAATGGACCAAACACAAAGGTTGATTTGAATATTATACCTTTGGGATCGTATGATTTCCTCATTGGTATGGATTGGTTGGATGAACACCATGCTGTCGTGGATTGTTACAATGAGGCATTCACTTGCCCGGATGAGAAAAAAAACAATTTGAGTTCTGTTCAAGGAATTCCAAGAGCTGTGACTATCAAAGAAGTTTTAGCTTCATAGTTGAAGAAAAGTTACAGGAAATGATGTCAAGTATTCACAACGCACATGGAAGAGGCACATAAGGATAAAGTGTCTAGTGTGGAAGACTGCATAGTACTGAAAGAGTTTGAAGATGTCTTTAAAGAGATATTGGGATTGCCTTCGAAACGCGATATCAAATTCTCTATAAATCTGACGCTCAGAGCAACACTTGTATCTAAGACTCCTTATAGGATGAGTACACCTAAATTGAAGGAGTTGCAGATGTAACTTGAAGAGATTTTGAAGAAAGGGTATATACACTCAAGTGTGTCTCCTTGGGGTGTGCCAGTTTTGTTCGTAAAGAAAAATGATGGTACATTGAGACTGTGTATCGATTTTAGACAGTTGAACAAGGTAACAATGAAGAACAATTATCCTTTTTGAATGATAGATGACATGTTTGATCCGCTGAGAGGTGCACAAATATTTTCCAACATAGATCTCAGATCCAGATATCATCATGTGAGAATTAAGGAAAAATACATCAATAAGACTGCCTTTAGAACAAGGTATGGTCACTACAAGTTCACAATGGTGCCATTTGGGTTGTCAAACGCATCAATTGTCTTCATGTGTTTGATGAACAAATTTTTCAGATTTTACTTGGATAAGTTTGTCATTGTGTTTTTGGATGACATTCTTATTTACTCAAAGTTGGAGGAAGAGCACAAGCAACACTTGAGGATCGTGTTGCAGGTATTGAGGGAGCATCAACTTTATGCAATGTTGATCAAGTATTCATTTTGTCAGTGACATATTCATTATTTGGGTAATATTATTTTAGAAGAAGGAATAGATGTAGACCCAATGAAGATAAAAACCATTGAGGAGTGGCCAACACCAAGAAATGTCGTAGAAGTGAGATCCTTTATGGGATTGGCAAAGTATTATAAAATGTTTATTGAAGGATTTTCAGAGATTGCGCATCTGATTACATATTTGTAAAAGAAAGGTGAATGATTTGAATGGACTTTGGATTATGCAGTGAGTTTCCAACACTTGAAGAGTTTTTTGACAAGTGCGTCGATTTTGAGGATTTCTGATCCAGATGTGGACTTCGTGGTGTGCACAGATGCATGCAAGGAAGGACTAGGTGGTGTCCTCAGTTAGAATGGACATGTGGTATGCTATAAATCAAGGAAGTTGAAAGAGCATGAAAGGCTCTATGCTACACATGATTTGGAATTGGCAGCGATAATGCATGCTTTGAAGATGTGGTGACATTATCTTATGGGTAAAATATTTGAGCTGAGAACAAACCATTGTGGTTTGAAGTATTTGTTTGGACAACCAAGTTTGAATGCTAGACAAAGCAGGTGGTTAGAGTTCCTCAATGAGTATGACTTTGACATAAAGAATATCAGAGGAAAATAGAACAAGGTGGCTGACACACTCAATAGAAGGGTGCATGAGATGCATGCTATGACCATTATAGCATGTACCATACATATTTGCGTGATAGAATTTTGGAAGTTTCCAAATCATATTTGCGCTATATGGATATAAGTGCGACCTTACAACAAGGTATGTCGCAAGAGAATTTGGAAGGCTATGAGCTAAGAGAGGATTTGATCCTCATGTATAGAGGTATAGTCGGTGTATCGAATGATCAAGCATTGAAGAGATTGATATTATCATAGATGCATAAGGTTCCTTATGTCAGACATCCAGGTTACCAAAAGACAATTGTTGCAAGAAAAAAATGAAAAAGGAAGTTGTGGATTTTATTGCGAGATGTCTCAAATGTTAGAAGGTCAAGGATGAGCACATACATCCAACTAATTTTCTACAACCCTTTCCCATTCCTGAGTGGAAGAAGGAAGTGGTGACAATGTAATTCATAACTAAATTTCCTAGGACTGCTAAGAAACATGATTCTATTATGGTGGTGGTGGACAAGCTTACTAAAGCTACCCATTTTGTTCCAGTGAAGTCATCACACAAAGTAGTAGACATTGCTGAGATATACATGTGTGAAGTTGTTAAGCTACATGGTGTACCTAATACAATTGTGTCAAGTTTGAATTTCATCACAACACATCAACCTGAGACAGATGGTCAAATGAAGAGAGTAAATCGGGTTATTGAAGACATGTTGAGGATGTATGTCATGGATAAGCCATCCAAGTGAGAAGACTACCTTCATTTGGTAGAGTTTTCTTAAAACAATGGGTATAAATCATCCTTAAAGATGAGCCCATTTGAAGCACTTTATGGTAGAAAGTGCAACACGTCAATGAGTTGGAATAATCCAGTAGACTGCACAGTAGTTGGGCCAAATTTTCCACGGGAAATGGAGGAGCAGATGGTAAAGATCAGACAGAATTTAAAGGCTGCCCAAGAAAGGAAGAAAATATGTGCAGTTAAAGGAATAAATCACATGGACTTTGGAGTGGGTGATCACATGTTTCTGAAAGTGATGGCCAAGCGCAATTCCCTGAAGTTGGGAAAGTGTTATAAGTTAGCAGTGCACTACTATGGGACATTTGAAATCCTTGAAAGGATTGGACATGTCGCTTATATGCTTGCATTGCCTGCTTCCTTATGCATTCATAATGTTTTCCATGTGTCATTTCTTAAGAAGTATGTACCTGATGCTAATCATGTCATTGATTGGAATGTGATTCAGGTGGATCCAGAAGGCGAATTTCAAGTGCGACCAATTTTTATATTGGATTGAAAAATAAAGTAACTTCAGAATCAAGTCATGGCGTTGGTAAAGGTCCAATGGACCTGGTACAATCCCGAGGATGCAACTTGGGAGCGCGAGGATGCTATGCGAGCAGAGTATCCTCATCTTTTTGACGATGTTTGAAATTTTGTATGTACATGTGTATCTGATGCACTGAGGGCAATGCATAAATAAGGGGGATGGGATTGTAGTGTCCCTAATCTGGGAACCTTTGTAATTGTACATAGGCTGGTGAGCTGTTGGAACCAAGTGTAAATGTAATGGACATTTCGGCTGGCGAGCCATTGACACTTGGTGTTGGTGTTGCACACATCTGAGCAAGTGCACAAAGAATTGTTATAAAGACAGGGTGACACTAGTACATTTGGGTCAAATTTCAATGACGCGTTCAACACAATTTCCACTTTATATTGTCGGGAGAACGACAAACAACAAACTCCCTCAAACTTCATTTCACATGAGGTCACTTTTTTGACGCCATAGCTATCTTCTCTATTGCGAGTGGACACGTGTCATCTCAAATTTGACTGCCCAAATCCCATATAACCGTCGCTACAATGACATTAGAGACATCAAAATTCTGACGTCCCATTTCGTCAGTGTCCACTACGTGGACACTATGGGAGAGACGTTACCATATGTCATAATACCGATGTATGGTAACGTTGCTCAATCGATGATAAGATATTTATCTCCGACGTATGTGCCATGTGAGTGACGTTACCATACGTCGTAATTCCAACGTATGGTAATGTCGCTCAATCGACGACCAACTATATATCTCCGACATATGTGCCATGGGAGCGACGTTACCATATGTCACAATCCTGATGTCATGTAGGTATTTAAAAAAAAATGTCAATTGTCAATCAGAAGGTCTCTTGTCTCCAACCTCAATGACCTCACAAGGAAAATCGTTACAATGAAACTCACTAGATACAACTAATGGTATGTTGTTCCAAGTCACTATTTTCATTTCTTTTTCCATGGGACCATCTAGGGAAAGTGCCCCTAAATTGTCCAAAGAAGTAACCTACAACTTAAAACAACTCAAGAACCATGAGTCATTTCTATGAGAAGTTTGCTTCATTGGATTCATCTTCATAGGAAAATGTTGATGACACCCTTCTCCATAAGTCCTTAACCATACAAGCATGAATAATAGAATATTTTGGATGAGCTTGTTTGCACATGTATTAAATCACTGGATTTGGATCTAGGGGTCAAATCATGAGATCTATCGTATTCAACCTCGATGACTACTTGGGATGATGTACCCATTAAAACTCACTTATTGCAACTAATATCATGATGTTCCTAGTCATGTGTTGCATTTTTTTTTTTCCTTCGGGATGATTTAGGGAAAGTGTCCTTGAATTATCCAAGTAAATAAGCTATAACTCAAAACAAATAAATAACTGTGAGTTGGTTCAATAAGCAATATGCTCCATTAGATTCATCTCCATGTGACTGTTCCCAATAACACCCTTCTCCATGAGTCCTTGGACATGCAAATGTGAATAAGAAACAATAATGGATGAGGTCATTTCCACGTGTTAAAGCACCAAATTTGGATCCAGGGGTTAAATACCAAGATCTCACACATTCAACCTCAGTGACTAATCAAGGATGATGGCCCCAATGAAACCTAATTTTTGCAATTGATGGCATACTGTTTTGAGAGTTGGTTTTCATTTTTTACCCCTTGGACCATTTAGGGCAATTGTGCATGAAATTCCTAGGCAAGTAATCTACAAATTGAAATGAATCGACACTATGAGTCAATTCAACAAGTAGTTTTCTCCATTGTAATCATATTCATGGAATAGTGCCAATGATGCCCTTCTCCATGAGTCCTTGGCCACATAATCATGTAGATTACAAGATTTTGGAGGATTTCATTTCCACATGCGTTAAAGCACCAAATTTTTCTATGGTGTTTCTTGGGTGCCGTGGTTAATTATAAATGCCATTATGTTACAGGACAAGTTAATATCCACCTCCAATTTTTCTATAAAATCAAGTTCTCTTATGAAGGACTCAAGGTACCTTTCCAGACAAAAACTTAGAGGAATATAAGCACACTTGAGATTAACAAAACAAAAGCATGGGGATTTTTTGATAGGGCATGTTAAAGCAACCCCAATACATGCAAGGATATAGGTGCACTTTGTTTTTT
>JZKD02S1676529.1:123455-139108 GCA_000966675.3 Picea glauca
AAACAAAACATATGAAACGTAAAAACAAAACATATAAACATTAAAAAACTAACTATTAAGCTATCCTAAGCTCTACCCCTTCCCCCTCACGTCACCCCACCTCACCATCCACTCACTTCCCATCCCCCTCATGTCACCCCACCTCACCATCCACTCACTTCCCATCCCCCTACGTCACATCCCACCATCCCCTCCACACTCCCACCTACACCTTACCCCCCGTGCACCTTCCATACCCGCGCCCTCCATCCACTTACCAAACAAAATAATCCACGCACCCAAATAATTCCGGAGCCCCCCCCACCTTCAAGAATTTAACGAGGGGGGGCGTCCGGAATCGTAAATGCACATCTAAACGGTCCAGGGGAGGGTACCTAAATCTACGGCCCAAATTGAATTCCGGACCCCCCCGGGCGTTCTAGNATCTGAACGGTCCAGGGGAGGGTACCTAAATCTACGGCCCAAATTGAATTCCGGACCCCCCTGGGCGTTCTACGTTTAACGAGGGGGGGGGGTCTGAAATACCGCTCTCCCGCCAAAAAACCACTTTCCCCAATTTTTGCCAATATTTGTCTGTTTTACCACGTCCTCTTCCAGACCCATTTTTGGGCAAACGAAGATGAATTTTAAAAATCCAAGAGAGGGTTTTTCTCAGCACGGGCTGGGAAACAAAAACCTCTTTCATTTTTTGCAATGGATTCACGAGTAGAGAGAATCAAAGACATATTTGAGGCCTATTTTTCCAGATTTTCCATTTTCCGTTTCAGTCCCGATCTTTCAGGGGCTGTCACGGCCAGCTGGGGACGAATTCGGCGAAACCGAAAAAGGTTTTTGTTCAGAACATGCCCATCCAAAATAAACTCTTTCAATTTTCACCCAGGTGTCATCATTGAAGATAAAATCACGTCTGAACGGACCCCTGTTTCGCAGAAAAACGGTCCATTTTTCATGGCAGAAAGCTCCAAAATTGGTGGGAGTGGTGGCTATTTTTGGCCGAGGCGGTTGAACCGACTCCTGAAACTTGATGAGGAGATCTATACTATTTATTCATATGATTTTAATGTAAACGGGTACGACCTGTGAGGCTCTTTGCGAGACTGTGGGCTGTGTTTAGCCAGGGAATGTCTCTGTAATTTTTAATGATTGATCAGCAATGAACATATTTATTTTACAGGATTCCTGTGTGGTGATAGTGGTGGTGTTCTTCCTTTGTTAAAGTGTTGTCCTAGTTATCTTTCATTTTGTTTTCAGTTCTTATTATCAGAAGGAATGTTATAGATGCATAATTTATCAGTTGATACTCTGTTTCTCAGCTTCTGATAATCTTTATGTTGATCTTCTAAAAAGCTTAGTTCAGGAATTCTTAACTGCTCCTTGCCTATGATTTTTCCTCATCTATTTTTCCTCAAATCGACGCCATCTAAACTTAATTCGATCCAATATTGCCATTACCTTGCCCTGTGAAAGAACTGTGTCCAGATCTGATGTAAATCACATTTTTTTAAGCACAGACCCCATATGCCCAATGGCCCTCCTTGCTATTCCAAACCATCATTTAAAAACCCCAACACATGTTCTTCATAACTAGCCTGATACCTATTCAAACAAAGCTACATCACACAGAGAGATCCCTCTCTGAGTCTTGGAGGGCTAGATCCAAGACTCGAAGTGGTTTTGATGTTGCCTCTGTGACTGCCTCACAGCCTTGGGCAAATTAAAGAGCGCTAACAGAATGGCGACTCCACTGTGGAACTTTTCCCAGTAGTACACTTCAAGCTCCAGCTCTGATCACTGATGGTGAACAGTGACCAGACACCAAGAAGGTTGAAATCATTCACCTGGCGACTCCAATCATCTCCAGACAGTGCCAGCTCGAAGACTCCACTGGAGGAAGAACCTGAAGCATGACCAAGCAGCCTAGAAAGACCAGGTATTCAAGCTCAAATTACATTCAAGACATATTTGGTTTTATCTGCAATCATGTCTTGTCTTTTTCTAAGCCTGACCAAAGGTATATTGTTGAAGAGTATTTTGACCATCAGTCAATTGATGAGTCTCAAGAGATCATATCCCCAATTGTAGATTATGTACAGTCTCACACTCTTGTGCACATCCCAGATGCACCTGTAGAAATCCTAGTGAGACATAAGCCTCCTGCTTTGTCTCCTACTCTTGCTAAACCTCTGGATGTTTGTAAGCCCCTTGCTTCATCTCCTGTGCTTGCAAAATTCCTGGACCGATACAAGCCTCTAGATTTGCCTCTTATTCTCCATGACCTCCCTGTCAATTACATTAATAATCTGCCTAGGTTTGATGGAGAAAATGAGAATATCACTGCTGAAAAGCATATTCAGAACCTTGAATATTTCCTTGACCTTTATGAGGTTGAAGATGATGATGTCTGTATCAGAATGTTTGCCTTGTCTCTGGGAGGTAGAGTCAAAGATTGGTTTAAGAACCTTCCAGCTGCTAGCATTAGAAATTTTCATCAGTTCATGCAAGTGTTCTTAGATAGGTGGGTGATCACGGGAAATGTTTTCCTTATCCTAGAAGAGTATGAACACTTGAAAAGAAATCCAGGGGAGACAGTACATCAGTTTTCAGCCAGATTTAATAAGGTGTATCATGCAATACCTACTGATATAAAGCCACCCCCAGGATCAACTCACTTGCATTACCCAGATGCCTTTGATCCTGAGACGAATTTCCAATTAAGAGAAAGAAACACTACAAGCCTTGAAGAAATGCAGAGCATTGCAGTTGATGTAGAGACCAACTTATTGATCAAGAGATCACAGTTGAAGGATAAAGAAATGGAGNCTGACATGATGTGCATGTTCAATGGCATTTCATCCGTGGATGATTTACCTAAGTGGGATCAGTATGATGATGATCATGTAGCTAAAACAGAGGTTGTCTATTCAGATAAACTAGCAGCATGTCATTGGCAGGAAGAAGATCATTTACCGTTCAGATGCAACAATCAGCCCTTGCACAACAGTCATGACAGCGATGGGGAAGAGACAGAAAATCTCAGAGTAAGTGAAAGCACTTTGCCCCTATGTTTCTCATATATTCAATTCCTGAAAAGAAACTCTAGGCCAGTTGTAAACAGTAAAGACAAAAATTTCTCTGATCAATCAATTGAAGATGCCCTTAAGGATATGGAGGCTGTTCTAAACCCAGCATCGCAGCCCTTGACATACATTGATTTTCAAATTCCTGATGATAGCTTAGAGCCTGAGACAAATTATGATTTAATCCAAAAGAACTTTGTACCATTGTGCTTTAAATCATCTCAAGTTTTGAAGAAGACTCTTGGACAAGTGTTGAAGGATGAATACATAAACAAGCAGGAAATTTCATTTGAGTCAATGCAGCAGTCTTGTCGATCCTTTCAGGATCCAATAGATGATCAGTTGGATGGTCTGTGTGGCCAAAATTATTCCTCATTCTCTAGTCATGAGATAAAAAGTTGTTATGATATTGACATGATCAGGCAGTCAGTTACAGGGGTGTGTTCAGTAGAGGCATCATTCCATAAACCATCAGAGAATCCACAATCAGATGAGGAAGTATTGAAAGACACATAATGCATAGCTGAAAAATCGAGTCTTGATGCTGAGTTGTTCGAGGTTGAAAATCAAAAGATGGGCCAAACCTATACTGATCCTGTAGCTGCCTATATGGAGAAATTTTTTAATACAGGATATTTTTCCGATGCTGATGTTTTTCCTATTGTTTGGGTTGATCAAATTTTATGTAAGGGAAAGCATGGTGGAAGTTACTCTCAAACACGAGTAACAGACTTATTTCTGATTTTCATCACAGACAGTGAAAGAACAGAGCCACTAAATCAACTGCTGGATTGGCTCCATTGGCATTTTTCCATTACCTAGTTGAGCAATGATTGCAGTAGGGTAGGTAGGAAAAAANATATTTGTTTGTTTTACCACGTCCTCTTCCAGACCGATTTTTGGGCAAACAGAGATGAATTTTAAAAATCCGAGAGAGGTTTTTTCTCAGAACGGGCTGTGGAACAAAAACCTCTTTCATTTTTTGTAACGGATTCACGAGAAGAGATAATCAAAGACATATTTGAGGCCTATTTTTCCATATTTTCCATTTTCCGTTTCAGTCCCGATCTTTCAGGAGCTGTCACGACCATCTGGGGACGAATTCGGAGAAACTGAAAGAGGTTTTTGTCCAGCACATGCCCATATAAAATAAAATCTTTCAATTTTTTCCCAGGTGTCACCATTGAAGATAAAATCACGTCTGAACGGACCCCTGTTTCGCAGAAAAACGGTCCATTTTTCATGGCAGAAAGCTCCAAAATTGGTGGGAGTGGTGGCTATTTTTGGCCGAGATGGTTGAACCGACTCCCGGAACTTGATGAGGAGATCTATACTATTTATTCATATGATTTTAATGTAAACGGGTTTGACCTGTGAGGCTCTTTGCGAGACTGTGGGCTGTGTTTAGCCAGGGAATGTCTTTGTAATTTTTAATGATTGATCAACAATGAACATATTTCCTTTACAGGATTCCTGTGTGGTGATAGTGGTGGTGTTCTTCCTCTGTTAAAGTGTTGTCCTGGTTATCTTTCATTTTGTTTTCAGTTCTTATTATCAGAAGGAGTGTTATAGATGCAGAATTTATCAGTTGATACTCTGTTTCTCAGCTTCTGATAATCTTTATGTTGATCTTCTAAAAAGCTTAGTTCAGGAATTCTTAACTGCTCCTTGCCTATGATTTTTCCTCACCTATTTTTCCTCAAATCGACGCCATCTAAACTTAATTCGATCCAATATTGCCACTACCTTGCCCTGTGAAATAACTGTGTCCAGATCTGATGTAAATCACATTTTTTTAAGCACAGACCCCATATGCCCAATGGCCCTCCTTGCTGTTCCAAACCATCATTTAAAAACCCCAACACATGTTCTTCATAACTAGCCTGATACCTATTCAAACAAAGCTACATCACACAGAGAGATCCCTCTCTGAGTCTTAGAGGGCTAGATCCAAGACTCGAAGTGGTTTTGATGTTGCCTCTGTGACTGCCTCACAGCCTTGGGAAAATTACAGAGAACTAACAGGAGGGGAAAGTCAAAGGGGGGAATTGTGAGAACTCACGAGGCTTGAGTTCGCGATTTGATAGTGGTCGTCAGGTCCAGAGGAGGGATCTGAGCCGTTAGATCTGAAGCATCAGGAGTTCTCGATACGTGAAATCACGAGGCAATATGGATCATCACATCGTGGAAGAATCCTGATCGTTGATCTATGGTGAGGAGATATTGGCATTTCAGATATCGAGAGAGGGGAGGTGAGTGACCCTCCAACTTTGTGAATAACAAAGTCCCAATAAGAAATTGAGATTGAGCCTTGGGTCACAGCCGGTGGTCATATGAAGGAGGAGCTAGTAAGTGCTAGGTCCTTATCGGGATTTCAGAAAGAACCCAGGCCATCGATTTAGAAGGAGATGATCTGGTCCATAGATAAGAAGGACGCAGATTTGAATCATCGATTTTGGACTTTATAATCAATATCGTGAGATCGACGATCCCATGTCATTTCGGGGATAGAAGTTACGAGGAATTTAAGGAATCGAGGGCAGGCCACAATTTGAACAGTGGTTTCATCAAGAGGGAACTTGGAGGTTGGAGGAGCATTACGGGCCCAAAAGTGGTTTAACTCCAAACCGCTTGTGACCGTGCCTGCAATCATGTGGTCATTGCCAAGGTCATATCAAGAAGGAGCTTAGTCAGAGAAGAGTTAGTGCCCGTTTGGCATTGATGTTCGAACAACAATCAGAAGAGAAGCCGCTGGTCTCATACGACCTGCGCATTTGGGGCAAGGACCTGCATAAGTGAGTTTGGGGTCTAGAAGAGACCCAGAGAGTCAATCAGACTCAGTTTCTTGATCGATCCTATACCGGGAGCTCATGCAGCCCTTAGGAGGGAAGGGGGGTCTGCATCAAGTGGTATAAGAGCCCATAATTGTATTCTGTAGGAAACAAAGGTAATCAGAAGACCGAGCCTTGCTCGCAGACGGTAGATAAGAAATAGGTGAAGAACGCAAAGTATAGATGCTCTGTGAGAAGGTTGTTGCATGGGTGCAAAAACATAAATTTAAACAACCAGGTGAGCTGTGAGAGAAGATGGAGATGCTCTTGGATGTAGAGTGATCCATAGGCTTTCTATGAGGGCAGGTAGAAGGTGGAAATGGCTACTAAAGGCCATGAGCGTGGTTGAAGAGGAGACCACCAAGAGAAGAGTAAAGCAGAAATTGACAAGGAGCTCGTTGAAATAAGAGCAAGAATGGAACGACTAACATTGAAGATGCAGTAGGAGGCAAAGATACGCTGGAGGTACGAATGGCTTATGAACAGGAAAGCCAAATGGCTTGTTCAAAAGTTGTTGGCCAGGAAACAACAACAAGAGTTGAGGAAGTGGTTGGGGTATGCCAAAAACCTCAGTGAAACAGATCTAGTTTGCATTTGTGAGCCAAAAATTGGAGAAACCCTCAGTGATGAGGAAGGGAGATCAGTTTAAGGTCTCATAAACTGCCAGGAGGGCAGAGATGAATTTTCATATTTCTAGGTGGGCAATGATATGAGATGAAGTGAGGATCTCTTAGACTGTCAGGAGGACATCAATGGAAATTCATATTACCAGGTGGACCATGAGATGGGATCAGAAAATATCATAAACTTCCAGGGGGCAGAAGTGAACTTTCGAGTTTCCAGGTGGGCAATGGAAGGAGATTAGTGGATGATCTCATAGACTTCCAGGAGGGTAACGATTGAATTTCAAGTTGTCAGGTGGGAAATGAAGAGGGATCGTTGGATCTAATAGACTGCTAGGTTGGCAGAGGAGGAATCCAAGATTTCCAGCTGGGAAAGGGAGAAGAGATGAACTCAGCTGCGAGTTCATATCAACAAGGAGTGCTGATGGAATAAGATCAAAGGTATGTTCTTATCATCGAGGGAATTAATATATTCCTGCCAAATAGTCCAACACAGGCTAATATAAGCGTTGCGCATGAGGAGATAGTGAAATAATAATCCAAGAAGGAGGCCATGGAGCCAAATGATTCTAAAGCTAACTGTGTCTGTGATGCAGGTGCGACAGAGGAAGGACAACCAACAAATATTGTCAAAGAGGAGGAGAAGGAGAAGATACTGATGGCTTCCCCAACAAAAAAAGAGGAGAATTCAGGTGAATTTCTCACTCAATGGGAGAAGGATTTGAACATGTTGGAGGATTGGTTGAACAAACTAGAACCAAAAGATGGCTTCCAATAGACAATCATGCAGATTGTGGGAGAGGAACGTTCAACATAATTTCTCAAAAATTTCATCCTGGAAGATG
This sequence comes from Picea glauca, assembly GCA_000966675.3. Lineage (NCBI taxonomy): Eukaryota > Viridiplantae > Streptophyta > Pinopsida > Pinales > Pinaceae > Picea > Picea glauca. The sequence continues at coordinate 130,832 of JZKD02S1676529.1, forward strand.
AAACAAAGATGACTACAACACTGGAGCCTGCAACAGAGGAGGAAGCAGACATCATGGATTCTGTTGATCTGTATGAGGAATTGGAAGCCCTAGGGAGAAGGGAAATGGTGAAAATCTTTCACATCCAACTAGCTATGTTGGAGACAGATGGAGGATCATACCATCCTAAGGAGTAGCTGGAAGAAGTTGGACTTGAGCCAATACAAGAAGAAATGGAAGAAGATAANATATTTGTTTGTTTTACCACGTCCTCTTCCAGACCGATTTTTGGGCAAACAGAGATGAATTTTAAAAATCCGAGAGAGGTTTTTTCTCAGAACGGGCTGTGGAACAAAAACCTCTTTCATTTTTTGTAACGGATTCACGAGAAGAGATAATCAAAGACATATTTGAGGCCTATTTTTCCATATTTTCCATTTTCCGTTTCAGTCCCGATCTTTCAGGAGCTGTCACGACCATCTGGGGACGAATTCGGAGAAACTGAAAGAGGTTTTTGTCCAGCACATGCCCATATAAAATAAAATCTTTCAATTTTTTCCCAGGTGTCACCATTGAAGATAAAATCACGTCTGAACGGACCCCTGTTTCGCAGAAAAACGGTCCATTTTTCATGGCAGAAAGCTCCAAAATTGGTGGGAGTGGTGGCTATTTTTGGCCGAGATGGTTGAACCGACTCCCGGAACTTGATGAGGAGATCTATACTATTTATTCATATGATTTTAATGTAAACGGGTTTGACCTGTGAGGCTCTTTGCGAGACTGTGGGCTGTGTTTAGCCAGGGAATGTCTTTGTAATTTTTAATGATTGATCAACAATGAACATATTTCCTTTACAGGATTCCTGTGTGGTGATAGTGGTGGTGTTCTTCCTCTGTTAAAGTGTTGTCCTGGTTATCTTTCATTTTGTTTTCAGTTCTTATTATCAGAAGGAGTGTTATAGATGCAGAATTTATCAGTTGATACTCTGTTTCTCAGCTTCTGATAATCTTTATGTTGATCTTCTAAAAAGCTTAGTTCAGGAATTCTTAACTGCTCCTTGCCTATGATTTTTCCTCACCTATTTTTCCTCAAATCGACGCCATCTAAACTTAATTCGATCCAATATTGCCACTACCTTGCCCTGTGAAATAACTGTGTCCAGATCTGATGTAAATCACATTTTTTTAAGCACAGACCCCATATGCCCAATGGCCCTCCTTGCTGTTCCAAACCATCATTTAAAAACCCCAACACATGTTCTTCATAACTAGCCTGATACCTATTCAAACAAAGCTACATCACACAGAGAGATCCCTCTCTGAGTCTTAGAGGGCTAGATCCAAGACTCGAAGTGGTTTTGATGTTGCCTCTGTGACTGCCTCACAGCCTTGGGAAAATTACAGAGAACTAACAGGAGGGGAAAGTCAAAGGGGGGAATTGTGAGAACTCACGAGGCTTGAGTTCGCGATTTGATAGTGGTCGTCAGGTCCAGAGGAGGGATCTGAGCCGTTAGATCTGAAGCATCAGGAGTTCTCGATACGTGAAATCACGAGGCAATATGGATCATCACATCGTGGAAGAATCCTGATCGTTGATCTATGGTGAGGAGATATTGGCATTTCAGATATCGAGAGAGGGGAGGTGAGTGACCCTCCAACTTTGTGAATAACAAAGTCCCAATAAGAAATTGAGATTGAGCCTTGGGTCACAGCCGGTGGTCATATGAAGGAGGAGCTAGTAAGTGCTAGGTCCTTATCGGGATTTCAGAAAGAACCCAGGCCATCGATTTAGAAGGAGATGATCTGGTCCATAGATAAGAAGGACGCAGATTTGAATCATCGATTTTGGACTTTATAATCAATATCGTGAGATCGACGATCCCATGTCATTTCGGGGATAGAAGTTACGAGGAATTTAAGGAATCGAGGGCAGGCCACAATTTGAACAGTGGTTTCATCAAGAGGGAACTTGGAGGTTGGAGGAGCATTACGGGCCCAAAAGTGGTTTAACTCCAAACCGCTTGTGACCGTGCCTGCAATCATGTGGTCATTGCCAAGGTCATATCAAGAAGGAGCTTAGTCAGAGAAGAGTTAGTGCCCGTTTGGCATTGATGTTCGAACAACAATCAGAAGAGAAGCCGCTGGTCTCATACGACCTGCGCATTTGGGGCAAGGACCTGCATAAGTGAGTTTGGGGTCTAGAAGAGACCCAGAGAGTCAATCAGACTCAGTTTCTTGATCGATCCTATACCGGGAGCTCATGCAGCCCTTAGGAGGGAAGGGGGGTCTGCATCAAGTGGTATAAGAGCCCATAATTGTATTCTGTAGGAAACAAAGGTAATCAGAAGACCGAGCCTTGCTCGCAGACGGTAGATAAGAAATAGGTGAAGAACGCAAAGTATAGATGCTCTGTGAGAAGGTTGTTGCATGGGTGCAAAAACATAAATTTAAACAACCAGGTGAGCTGTGAGAGAAGATGGAGATGCTCTTGGATGTAGAGTGATCCATAGGCTTTCTATGAGGGCAGGTAGAAGGTGGAAATGGCTACTAAAGGCCATGAGCGTGGTTGAAGAGGAGACCACCAAGAGAAGAGTAAAGCAGAAATTGACAAGGAGCTCGTTGAAATAAGAGCAAGAATGGAACGACTAACATTGAAGATGCAGTAGGAGGCAAAGATACGCTGGAGGTACGAATGGCTTATGAACAGGAAAGCCAAATGGCTTGTTCAAAAGTTGTTGGCCAGGAAACAACAACAAGAGTTGAGGAAGTGGTTGGGGTATGCCAAAAACCTCAGTGAAACAGATCTAGTTTGCATTTGTGAGCCAAAAATTGGAGAAACCCTCAGTGATGAGGAAGGGAGATCAGTTTAAGGTCTCATAAACTGCCAGGAGGGCAGAGATGAATTTTCATATTTCTAGGTGGGCAATGATATGAGATGAAGTGAGGATCTCTTAGACTGTCAGGAGGACATCAATGGAAATTCATATTACCAGGTGGACCATGAGATGGGATCAGAAAATATCATAAACTTCCAGGGGGCAGAAGTGAACTTTCGAGTTTCCAGGTGGGAAATGGAAGGAGATTAGTGGATGATCTCATAGACTTCCAGGAGGGTAACGATTGAATTTCAAGTTGTCAGGTGGGAAATGAAGAGGGATCGTTGGATCTAATAGACTGCCAGGTTGGTAGAGGAGGAATCCAAGATTTCCAGGTGGGAAAGGGAGAAGAGATGAACTCAGCTGCGAGTTCATATCAACAAGGAGTGCTGATGGAATAAGATCAAAGGTATGTTCTGATCATCGGGGGAATTAATATATTCCTTCCAAATAGTCCAACACAGGCTAATATAAGCGTTGCGCATGAGGAGATAGTGAAATGATAATCCAAGAAGGAGGCCATGGAGCCAAATGATTCTAAAGCTAACTGTTTCTGTGATGCAGGTGCGACAGAGGAAGGACAACCAACAAATATTGTCAAAGAGGAGGAGAAGGAGAAGATACTGATGTCTTCCCCAACAAAAAAAGAGGAGAATTCAGGTGAATTTCTCACTCAATGGGAGAAGGAGTTGAACATGTTGGAGGATTGGTTGAACAAACTAGAACCAAAAGATGGCTTCCAATAGACAATCATGCAGATTGTGGGAGAGGAACGTTCAACATAATTGCTCAAAAATTTCATCCTGGAAGATGAAACAAAGATGACTACAACACTGGAGCCTGCAACAGAGGAGGAAGCAGACATCATGGATTATGTTGATCTGTATGAGGAATTGGAAGCCCTAGGGAGAAGGGAAATGGTGAAAATATTTCACATCCAACTAGCTATGTTGGAGACAGATGGAGGATCATACCATCCTAAGGAGTAGCTGGAAGAAGTTGGACTTGAGCCAATACAAGAAGAAATGGAAGAAGATAATCTATCAGAGGAGCAATATGAGCAATAGCTCAGAGACAAGATTGCAGAACCGGAGTCTGCAGCAGAGTGGAAAGATAATGCCACAAGAGAAGAAAATGACACAGGGGATCATGATGAACTATTCACTGATAAGGAAGAGTTGCAGCTGAGAAGACTACATAAGGAGAACCATCCACTGGAGCAACTGGATAGAGTGATAGAGTAGATCAGGAAGCTGATGTTGAGGTCAGCAGAAGTAGTCAACAAAGGGGATTTGAACATAAGAGATCCTTCCATAGCAGCAGGGAAGAAGAAGAAGAAGAAGAAGATGCAGAAGCAGCAATAACAACAGTAACAACCATGTAGAGGAGCAAGAGGATAACTCCATGGAAGGGTTTGGGATCTAGAAGGATTTCAACACTAGAGAAGAGGAGCTCATGAGTAGGAGCTCATGATTTTCCCAAAAGTGGAGTATGATGCAGGAGCATCTCTCCACCTCAACACATGATCCAACACACCAACACGCAGACACGCAATGGAGAAAGGGAGAGGTGTCGACCCTCCCATTTTTAAAATTTGAAATAATCCTATACAAATTATTCGTGTTGTAAGGCTGATAAATGTCAGGCCATGCCTTTGTATAGGTAGTGGATAGGGTTACCTTAAATGGTTTGCTATAGCAGGCCCGGGTCCTAGTCAGGTCCAGGTAGAGATTTAGGGAATGTAGCCGTAGGAGTATGGTGCGATAACTGAGATAGTGATAGCACTAAGGCAGTCTATGAGGATAAGCTCAGGGGAGCCCTCTTTTGTAATGAGGAGAGGAGATTGAAGAGAGGGAGAGAGAGTCTTAAGACGCCTTAGGAGGCCTTAGAAGTTCTAAGTGAGAGCTTGAGAGAAATGGGACTTTGTTACAGTACAATTTTTTTAAACATCTGTACAAACACACAAAGATAATAGAAAAGAAATTTTTCCTGCATATTGTTGTTCATGTGTTTATAAATTTCAGGAATGAATGATGTAGATGTATGATAACTTTCATTTACAGTAGGAAGATAGATTCCTCTATCTTAGTTTGAATTTGTTGTATAATTTTGGGTTCTTTAGGCCATGCAAGGAGTGCACAACAGAACATTGGAAGTTCTGTAGCCAGCGCAAGGAGGGCGCATATGAACTCTGTGGAGTTAGGGAAGAACGTGCAAGGAGGGCACACCAGAGTGATCACAAATTCAAAAAGGATCCTCAAGGTTGCTGAACACCTTGGAGGTAAGAATGTGTAGAGAAGGCACAAAGAGTCACTACTGAAGGTTCTGTAAAGCTCTGCCAGGTGGGCATTGAGCAAGTGCAAAGAGTGCACGAGAAGAAATCTATCTCGAGTTCAGAGATAAGAGAAGTGTCGGAGGAAGACACTTACAAAGTTTCTGAATACTCTGTAAGCTCAATAAGGTGTGCTTGAGCAGGAGGTTTCCAGGAGGGCACCAAATTTCCCTTTGAAGGGAAAGACAAGGGCTGAGTCCCTTAGAGATTCAAGAATTGACGAAAGCTCAGAAGAGATAGCGTTTCGAGAACACAAGAGATAAATCGAAGGCTGAGACCTTCAAAACATTGAAATCTTCCAAGTTAGGAAGGAATCGAAAGCTCAGGGGGAGGAGTGTCAACAACCATTAGATCAGCTGCAGAGGAGGAAATATGGACCGTTGAATCTCACGTCCAGGCACACAGGATAGCATGCAAGAGGGAACATATCTCAGCCGTCAGATCTGAGCATGTTGACCAACAACCGTTGGATCCAGGGAACGTGCACAAGATTTAAAACCTTTAGAGTTGCACATGAGTGTGGACATAGTGAAATGCCAAGTCCCGAAATCATCAGGACCGTCCATCGTCTTGAAATCATCAAGACCATCCATCGTTAGAGGACAGGTGTTAGTAGATCAACATTTCACTGACTTGCGACTTAGGAGAGTCAAAAGGGAAAATTGTGAGAACTCGCGAAAGGATCATAGTTGTTGTTCGTTCCAAAATCATCGGGACTGTCCATCGTAAAGGAGGACATGCGGCGAGAGATCAACATTTCACTGACTTGTGACTCGGAGGAGTCAAAGGTTGAGTCGCGAGAACTCGCGAAACACGAAATCACAATTTGATCTGAGCCGTTAGATCCAGAGGAGCGTGAACCGTCGGATTTGGGCACTTCGAAATATCGACATTTCGGGATTCGAGAATGTGAAGGAGGTTGTGACTTGGAGGTCGCAAGTCGTGAAATCTCCACATCTTCAGAACCGTCCATCGGAAGGGACGTGTGGCGAGAGATCAACATTTCAATGACTTGCAGGAGGAAAAAGTCAAAGGGGGAAATCGTGAGAACTCGTGAGGCTCGAGTTCGCGATTTGATAATGGCCATCAGATCCATAGGAGGGATTTGAGTCATCAGATCTAAAGCATCGGGAGTTCCTGATACATGAAATCCCCATGCGATCTGGACCGTCAGATCGTGGAAGAATCGAGACCATTGACATGTGGCTAGGAGATATCGACATTTCAGATATCGAGAGAGGGGAGTTGAGTGACCCTCCAACTTCATGAAATGCAAAGTACCGATAAGCGCTTGAGTTTGAGCCTTGGGTCAGAGCCGGTGGTCATATGAAGGAGGAGCCAACAAGTGCTAGGCCCCTGTCGGGATTTCAGAGAGAACCTAGGCCGTCGATTTAGAAGGAGCTGATCTGGTCCGTAGATACGAAGGACGCATATTTGAATAGTCGATTTTGGACGTTATCGTCAAGATCGTGAGATCGATGATCCTGTGTCATTGTGGGGATAGAAGTTGAAAGGAGTTTAAGGAATCAAGGGCGGGTTTCAATTTGAACCATGGTTTCTTCAGGAGGGCACGTCGAGGCTCGAGGAGCATTGCGGGCCCAAAAATCCAAAAGTGGTTTAACTCCAAACAGCTTGTGACCACGCCTACAATTGCGTGGTCATCGCCAAGGTCACATCAAGAAGGGGCTTAGTTTGAGAAGAGTTAGCACCTATTTTGCATTGCGGTTCGAACAATGCTCAGGAGAGAAGCCACATGTCTCATACGACCTATGCATTTGGGGAAAGGACCCGCATAAGTGGATTTGGGGTCTAGCAGAGACCCAGAGAGTCAATCAGACTCAGTTTCTTGATCGATCCTAGACCGGGAGGTCATACAACCCTTAGGAGGGAAGGGGGGTCTGCATCAAAATCATTCATGCAATTGTTGTATAACCTTTACTGCCAAATTAGACTGGTTCTAGAAGTAGGTTTAACGTTGAATAGGCATGAATATGGGAAAGCAATACAACTGGTAACCTGTAATGGAAGCTTATTAGAGAAACAAGGCAATCACCTTTCCCATATTCATTGATGTCATTGCCTCAATAAGATTGGTATAATACAGGTAATAATCCAATTAGTCTTAATATTCATACTGTATCTTCCTAATAATGATGCCACTCTAATCATACAAAATCTTCATAGTGAGTTCGATAAGCTATAGATACGATTTTTTCTTTGAGTGCCAAATCACATAGTTTCCATAACACGAGCTTAGTATGATTCCAGGAATTGTGTTGTTTAGTGATGTTTGGTATAGGCTAATAATAGAAACAAGAGTGGTCACAATAAAGTGTGAGGAGCATTCTTAGAGTAGTGTGCCCTTGGTCAAAGTCATAGGAAAATTGTTAGAATTAGGGAAAAATAGAAACAAATAATGTCTTTTTATTTTTCTGTTCACAAGATCAACATATATGAGAAAATAAATAAACAAATCTAAATTAAATTCTGAGTATAAACAAAATTTATGAGTGAAAAGACAAACCTCAAGCTTACCTCCYGATCTAAGAAAGATGTACCTGTCACATGTGTGGATGAAAACCTTTATAATATGCTCAGAAATAGTTTTAGGTTCATGGATCAAACCTCTAGGGTTCGATCTCTATCATAAGGACTTAGGAACAATTTTTCCAAGGTATAGACCATCACAAGACAACTGAAGCAAATAAAAATCAGATCATAAACTGTTACACCAAATGGGGAGACTGCACCAACAAACTCAGATCTGAAACTGTTACATCAAATGGAGAGGCCGCACCAACAAAACTTAGATCTAAAACTGCTACATCAAATAGAGAGGCCGCACCAACAAACAAAACTTAGATCTAAAACTATTACATCAAATGGAGAGGCCGCACCAACAAAACAAAACCCAGATATGAAAAGATAGTCCAAAAAGGAGGCCGCACCATCATCAAGAGAGAACAACTGAGGTAGTCGCAACAAATATGAGAGTGAGGACTGAGTGAGTGTGAGTGTAATAGAATGCTAGAGGGTAGGGTATTATTTATAGTTAGTGAGAGGGGTTAGGGCAATTTAAAATTATAATTAA
>JZKD02S1676529.1:160218-175946 GCA_000966675.3 Picea glauca
CTATGTGGACTCCCATACCTATGGTACAAAGTGGCATGGGTGTCAACATGTGAACTATGCTAAACTAGGGAAACTTATACAAGGATGAGCACTAGCGTTCAATGAGAACAAAAAAGTGGCTTAGAGAAGTTAAGTTGCTTGCTGGTATGGGGTGGAACCTTTGGTAAAATCAAAGGGAGATAATAGGAAAAAAATGCATTGTATCATAGGAATATAATAATCCTAAGTTCTATTTCAATGAGTTATACCTAAAGCAAAACCACCAAAAATTGTAAAAGATAGGAAAAAGGGTAAAAATTCTTTTTGGCTATTGATTAACCAAAGCTTCTCATGCCTTGCCACATTCAAAATTTATGAAAGCTCACCTTATTAAATCATTTTGAGGCATCTGTCACATCAATTGATGAGATGTCCACCTTTGAGTTTGCATGAAGGTTTCATTTAGCATGTGTGGGTTTGTTCAACCATCCATTGAACCAAAGAGGACATTGTCATGATTTAAGGAGGGTGATTACACCTTGTTGGCTTCACATTTGACATATTATAGATGGATTAGAGGACGCTGTCCATTTTTTAGGGTTACATTCATCACTTTTGAAGCCTCATTCACCTTGAAGAGCCATGTGTCCACTTGGAAGGGGCTTGTGAGTCCTTTTTTACATGTTTGATGAGCATTGGTACACTTTCACACAAGACTTATGGAGCCTATTTACAAAAATACATGACACAAAAATACAATAACCAAAAACAATACATTTTATTTATTTATTTTACCCATGGGAATCAATAATTGGTAAATATCTGAAAGCATATACCTTTAGAGTCTCGGTTTCAGTCTCGAATGGCCCTCGATGGTCTCACGCATACTTGCCCTCAGTCTCGGATGACCCTCGACAGTCTCAATGCCCTTAGTATCATATGCCCTCAGTCTCGTATACCCTCAGTCTTGGATCTCGGTCTCCACTCCATTGGTGATGTATAATTTTCGTAAAAAAATCATAAGTGTGGAAAATGCGGTTTTGAAAGGATGTTGGATCTTTGGGCGAGGTATTTGATATTCAGTAAACGAAGTTGGCTTGTGATACCAAACTGGTCTCAAGTTCATATCAGTTGGGAAAATAAAAATAATCTGGTTTCTTTAGCCAAACCAAATTTAGCCTTTAAAGACAAAATAGGCCCTCAACCTCTTTGGTGGGTCTTTTATCAATTTTATCAATTAAATAGGCCCTAAGCCTCTTTGGTGGGTCTTTTATCAAAAACTTTGTTGGCCCGAAGGTCAATCTCCACTTCACAAGCCAAGCACACCTGCCATACACAACACACGGGTTAGCACATGGATCAAAACACACTATTCAAAGCTAGCACACAAGATCCAAGCGACCAAGAGATTTGAGTGCACTACTATCGAAATAGACTTTATGCGATAGTTATGCGTTAGTGCATATAAACACCTTTATTTAGTTTTCATCCGACTGATGTGGGATATCTCCCATAACATCAAAAGCTGAATCAGAGCTCAAGCCACGAAGGGGTAAACACAAATCGCTCAGCGCACAAACACTAAGCCACGAAGGAGGAAACACAAATTGCTCAACGCGCAAACACTAAGCTACATAATCATTCAAGTATCAAAATATTTGGCGTTCGACTGAAAGTTGCAGGTGTACAATGGAGGATGCACACACGTGTCAATATAATGGATGAAGGTGTAACAAAGCAATCCATCGAATGTCAAATAACCATGCTCCAGATATATGTGAGCACTCGACAGATTCAACAAAAGAAAGTTTTATAGTGACCAGTTCAGCATTGAAAGTTTTAATGGAGCAACACTAGATGTCAATGAGATTGAGGCAGTGTTAAGCCCAAATATTGACAGGAAACGCCAAATATTTCCTATCAAAAAAGCGCTCAACAAAAATCGAAATGTAAATGAGAATGCAAAGGGTCAAGTGGTCGATCCTGCAAGTTAACACTGGAGCCTGTGTTGCACACCTGTTCATAATATAAGAACAATCCTTCATGCATTCTCTATTCATTGGAAATCTTGGTGGGAATACAAATGAGGTTAACTTTCCAGGGCTTTAGTAAACAATCTGGTTTCTGACAGATAAATGTATTGTATCAAATGGTGCACATAACTATTTTTTAGTCAGAAGATCAGAAATTAATGGACAAATGGAGCTTATTAAAGACATCTTCTCCAATGTTTGATTGACTAAATGATTTCAAGAGTAACGTGAAGGTCAACAAGAATGTCGAATACCAAAACCTGTGATTAAGATGTCAAATTGAGAGCACTTAGCATCCAATGCCAATTGTCAGACAACACCAAATTCTCACTGTCAATTCTCGAGGGGAAATAATTGACCGTTTGTCATTGAGCTTGTTTACATTTGAAAAATAGCTTGGCTTCCTAATTCTCAGTTTCAAATCATGGTCGTCTTGTAGCGTTGTCCGCTTCCAAGGCAAGTGTCTAGGCGGTGCTAGCATCGCCGATGTTTAGTAGAGTATTCCATGTGCCAAGGAGAATGAACCAACAAAGCATCTTGAAGAACACAATGAATATTTGACAGGAAGCGTGCGCCAGCTCCCTCCTTCAAAAGAGGTGCAGTTAGAAACAAATGGCATAGTATCCTAGTTTTTCTGGTCATAGGAAGCAAATGGCAGTTCCAACATTCCATATTTCAAGGAATTTTAACCAACATTTCTAGATTCGATGGCAGTCAATTTCTAAATGCAGAGGAAACTTTTTCCAGCAGCCTTCCAACAGTGCGAGATGCTTGGTAGAAGATAGGAACAATTACTCGGATGGAGTGGTCCGTATATTTTGTAATTTTGAATGAAACAAGGGTTCGAATCTCATTTGGGAGGGAGGCTATTGCAAAATGTATTTGAAGACTCTGAAACTTTGTGGAAGCTGAATGCAAAAATATTTTTGCTGAGAATATAAGATTCATTTACCGTGCCATTGTTTATCCTGTTCTTCCTGTTTATTTGTTTTTTCGTATAGAATTCAATCTAAGAGTAAGTGAGAGGAATTCATCAATATTTGATGCTCTTCTCACAATAGATGATGCTTGTTATGTGATTCTGATTTTTGTCTCAGAATTCATCCCCGCTTGATGCTCTGTTCCATTAATCAGTTCTATGTGTTAATTCCTCTGAAACTACATGTGGAGATGCATCCACCGTTAGATGCCTCTCTTGTAGTGGATTATATGTTAATGTGTAAATGGTTATTTTTTTCAGAATTCATTATTTGATAGATGCTCTGTCGGGTAACCTTCCCTCTTTTATTCATTCTTCTAAAGTTGCAGTTGAGAATTCATCCTTTTCTGGATGCTCTCCCCTGTAATGGGCTAATTTCCCCTTTCAAACTGACTTTTATTATTATAATCTGCTGAACATGGTGCTTACTTTTCCTTAGTGTTTTCAGGGAGGTTTCAACCTGCATTAGCTGTAATTCCTTGAGTTTCAGGCTCTGAATCCATTGCCCAATGGTGCTCCCCTCTTGACTTTCTTACCACCTTTTTAAACATAACCTGTCCTATATCAGAAATCTAACCTCTGAGTGCCTACTTCCAAGTATTTGTGAGAATGAATGGTCATACTAACCCTCAGAGAGCCCTCCCTGATTGTATAGGTTAGAATACAATATAAAGTAGGTTGAAAAAGGTTACTTCCGTGTTTTCCTAATGAACCCAAGGCTAAATACAGAGTGCTAACAAACTCATGCATAGGTTTGGGTGCTCTCTGTGTCTCAATGCCCCCAGTTTGATTGGATCTCGGTCTCCACTCCTGCGCGGGGATAGTGTTATGAGTTTGGCTGCTCTCTCGGTCATGAATGTCTCCACTCCTGCGCGGGGTTTGGGTGCTCTCTGTGTCTCAATGCCATGAATTCCCTCAATGCCCTCCGTCTCTGCAATGCCTCTCCACTCCTGCACGTGGGGATAGTGTTATGACTAGTTTGGCTGCTCTCTCGGCCGTGAATGGAAATGGGCGCGGGGATAGTGTTTTGTTTTGTTTTGTGTGGTGTGTTTTTTTAATAATGTTTTATTATTATTTTGTTTTTAATTTAATTAATATACATTATATAATATATATTGTTTTTTGTTTTTATTTTTTTTGTTTTGTATTTTTATTTTTTATGTATTTTAATTATTTGTTTTTAATTTAATTAATATATATATATATATATATATATATATATATATATTATCACCCCAAGCCTATAGAAATATGGAATGTCCCAACACCTAAGGGCATTCAACAATTCAAGGATTCTCGTTGTGTATCTATGTCTTGGTGGCCTCCTAGGAAAATTTGCAAAATAGATTACTCCAACTCATGGTGGCCTCCTAGAAAAAGGGTGGTTGGTTGGTTGCTTGTGTTGACTAAAATCATTTAGTGAGAAACATTGGTGGTTAGTACTTATGACTTTTGGTATTACTAATGTTTTAACTACATTGAGTAATAACAACACCTAGAAATCACAACAAAATCCCTCTCTAGGGGTCCTTAGCATCATAGTCGGATAAGGACACCATTAGGAGGTTTTTGCAGTAAGGACAGGTAGAGAGGCCTTAACCATGGTTGAGGAAGAAAAACAAGTACCTTAGGATCTTGTTGAATATTTTTAGGCTTCAAAGCCTTGAATAAGTCCTCAAACCAACACATCACTCATTTGTAAGGCTTCCTTGAAGGCCTGCAAGTAGGATACAAGTGCCATGAGTCGGTTTTGTTCCCTAGAAATGGGTCTTAACACTTAAAAATGGTTAAGGGGGGAGTAAAGGACTTAAGCCATAATTGAACCTTCTCAATCTCATGTGCCATGAAAAACACCTAGAAACCATGACATGAGCTCTCACTTCAATGTCTTTGGACTAAGATTTGGAAATGAGCACCATTTATATGTTTTGCATACTACATATGGGTCTCGAGGCCTTGACCATGGTTGTGGTAGGGAAACAAGCCTCAATCCCTTAACCATGGTCAAGGGAGGGAAATAACAACTCAAGCCCCAACCATATCATATCTAGCTCAAGCACCATGAACAAGTCCTCAGGTCACCACACAAGACCATGGATAGGTCACAAGACCTTAGTTATCATCAAAGAATGAAAACAAGTGCCCTATAATATTGTTGAATATTGTGAAGCTCAAGAGCCTTGAACAAGTCCTCAAACCAACATAACAAAACTTTGGCAGTTAAGAGGGGATATAGGCATCACGATTAGGTTTTGTACATTGAAAATGGGTGTAGAGGCATAAACATGGAAAGTTGGAAACAATGGCCTAATAAATAAACCTTCTCAAGCTCAACCACCATCGAAAACACCTAAAAACTATGACATGAGTCCTCTCTAGGGAGTCTTTGGCATCCAAGTTGAATATGGGTGACATTATGAGGTCTTCTTCATCATGGATGGGTCTTAGCTGGTTCATGACCTATGTAACATATCATTCAGCTCAAAGGACCCTTGTAGGTTATTTTTGGACTATTTGAGGGATACAAGTACAATAGAAATGGGTCTTGAGGGCTTAACATGCAGGTTAAGGGGGAAAGAAGGGTCTTAAGCCCTAACTCATGAACCTTCTTGATATCAAATGCCATGGTTAGGCCGAGAGGAAAAACTTGGACCTTATTCCCTAAGCATAACTTCGTAGGATCAATCACTATGAACAACACCTGCAAATTACCGTAACACAAGCCCTATGCATCGAAATTTGACATGGTTAGACTAGACACATGCCTTGAATGAGTGTAATCACATCTCTTCTTAAATATAAAACTGCCATAATTATAGCAAGTCTTGCATTCTATATTTTTACAGTCTCTGTACATTTCTTTCATTAATAGAAATCATGTATTGTTGTATCTCTCTATTTCTGGCAAATTTTTATGTGTATTTCATTGTAATATCTCTACTTTCATTTCATTCTGAAAATAATCTGGATCAACATGAAATGTTTCTCAAACCACCAAAAATTTATAAAGGACCTTCATCCTTGAGTAGGATATGGGTACCAATAGGAGGCTTTGCACATAAGGGATGGGTCTTGGGCTATTGGCCCAAAATGAAGCTTATAGGGCACTGATCCCTGAACTAGGCCTTAAACCACCACACAAACCAAAATCATTGGCCTCATTATGGAATATGGAAATTATTGAGAGATTTTGTGTACCTAGCATGGGTCTTATGGACTTTATCATCATTGACATAGGAAAATAAGGGCAATAGTACCTAAGCTAATCTTCTAGGATCATAATTCATTAATGACATCTCAAACCATCACATAAAACCTCTAGATATAATCTTTATCCTATGAATCATATATTAACATCCTTAGAAAGTTTTAGGCATAAGGGATGGGTCTCAAGACCTTAATCATGGTCATGGGAGAAAATAAAGGGTATTAGTACCTAAATGAATCTTTTAAGGCTCATGATACATGAATGAGTCTTTGAATCACAACACAAGCCATTTAGAGGGGATATTTGGTCTGTGCTTCAAATACGGGCACCATTAGGAGGTTTTGTACACCAAGTATGAGTCTTCGGGTCTTGACCATGGTAAATGGAAAAAATAAAGCACATCAAGTCTTATATAAATATTGTAAGGATCTGCTTCATTAATGTGTCCCTAAAGCACCAAATGGGCCCTCCAAAAGGGGTCTTTGATATCTATTAATTGGGATATGGGAACTTATAAGAGGTTTTGCATACTAGGGATACAATGTTTTATGCATCAAGGAATGATATCGAGGCCTTAACCATGGTTAGGGGATAAATATAGGGAATTAGACCCTAAATGAAGATTCTTGGGCCAATGGGCCATGATCAAGGCCTTGATCCATGACATGGGTCCTCTAAAAGGAACATTTTTCATACAAATGGGAGATGGGTGCCATTAGGGGAGGAAAATAAGGTCCTTGGCTCCTAAATGAATCTTATATATCTTATTGGACATAAAATATTCCTCAAACCACCACAAAACCATCCATAAAGTACATTTTTCCTTAAGTGGGATATGGTTACCATTTTAGAGGTTTTGCAACAAGATATGGGTAAACCAAAATCACATCAAGATATGGAAAAATGAGGAGTGAGACACCAGCAAGGAGAACCAGAATCCCCAAACAATAACCAAGAAGAGATCTCCAACAAGATGGAAAAGACCAAGAAGAACTATCCTAGAGGGGTCGTAGCCATCGTAGCCACACAATTAAATAATTAAATAATTTAAACAAATAATATTTTATAACATAAAACATTTATTGTTAAATCATAAAAATCAACAAAAAAAAAACAAGTCAAGAGAAGGGATCCAAAGTCAAGGCAACTAACTTTCTTTAGGAAAAAGCAAAGAACAAACCAAAAACCCACACAACAATTAAGGGGGGCATAACTCAAGCAAGGGTGATTTCAACACAAAGTCAACAATTAAATTCTTCCAAAGTCAAGGCGACTAACTTTCTTTAGGTAACAACAAAGCACAAAACCAAAAACCTACACAACAATTAAGGGGGGCGTAAGTCAAGCAAGGGTGATTTCAAGAAAAAGTCAACAATTAAGTTATTCTTTAATGGAAAAATGTCCACATGATTCTCATGATATTTACTAATAATATTTTATCATCCCAGCATAAAAGGAAGATCAATAATGTGATCATGCTCTTCTTAACTACTCCTAGGTCTCATGGACCATCCTGGGAGAGAAAAAAACCACACATTATCTCAACTTGGTACTTAATAAAAAGCAAAATAAACCAAAAAACCAAAGGAAGATCAATAATGTGATCATTCTCTTCTTAACTACTCCTAGGTCTCATGAACCATCACGGGAGAGAAAAAAATCGCACATTATCTCAACTTCGTATTTAACCAAAAACAAAATAAACCAAAAAACCAAAAACCCACACTAATCAGAGTTTTCATATTTGAATTTATGTGATGTGTGAAGTAAGCTACATTCATATTTGCAAAGAAATAATGAATTTTAAGAAAAAGTAAAGTACAAAATTCAAATTTAAATGCACAAATACAATTTGAAATATAATTTTTCTGCATCAAAGAGTCCATTATAATTCATAACTAACCCTCAGATTTCCAAACTGAATGTATATGTATTCAATTGAATAGGGATTGTTTGTACATGGATAGAGCTGTATTCGAACTCAACGTTAGGAAGAGGTTGACATGGTCGAATACAACCCTGTCCATGTACAGGGAGAGGCCCGAATTCGGGCCCATCCCTGTACATGGACATGGTCATTTTGATGGAAGCATACACCCTCTAGGGGATACCCTGAGACTGGAAAATCACAGTCTGAACATAGGGGCTCCAACCAACCACGATTGGGGTTGGTTTGCCTATAGTTATTAGGTGAATCTGCTTGTGCAGATTTGTGAAATATGAAATGACAATATTTAGGACTGAAACTTCTGCATCTATGAGAGAGGAACACAACTAATCAGAGAGAGAGAGGTGGTAGATTTGTAATGGAAACTCTGCTGCATTTATAATGGGGCATTTGATGCATTTATTAGTGAATATTGGCTAATTTTATCATATGAATTTACTGCATTTAGGTGCTGCATTTATAATGGGACATTTGATGCATTTATTAGTGAATATTGGCTGCTTTTATCATAGGAATTTACTACATTTAGGTACTGTAATTATAGAGGGAAGTGAGAAAAGTGTGAATATGATGGGAATAATGGCACCCATAATCTCTATTTAAATTTTATAATAGTCTAAATGCCTAGTTTTCAAGGTTTAGCTAGAAAAAAATGCAGGGAAGATGCTAACATTGATGAAGGTTGGTTTTCTGCAATAATTGAACTGTCATTTTCAATGAATATTACATCTTGCTATATAGGCAAAGTACATATGTTATTATTGTATACTATAGTTGTTATTAATGTGTTATACAACTGCTATTAAAGTTTAGTATGGATGCTATTTAGTTTATAAATATGTTGTTCTTTAATCTAAATGTTTAGTATGGTTATGCCTGTCATTTAATGAGTGATATAGATGCCATTTAATTAGCAATACAATTGTCCTTATTGTTTTAAAATCTCTCTGTTTTTGTACTCATTCTTATGTGTTGCTACAAAAACTATTCATTTCATAGAAAAAACACAATTTGGTAAACCATAATCCCTAAGTTGACTTAGTAGGCATTAATTGCATGCAACTATGTTTATATGAAGGATCCATAAATTGGTGTCACACCAGGGAGAGAAACTGCCTAAACACATACTAAGCTATAACTATTATGTATCTTTTGAGCAATTGTTGGGAACTGCACCCTCTAAATCTTGTTTTGAATTTCATTAGGGCCCTTGAGAGTCATTCTCAAGTTTAATCATGTGAATATCATGCATCTCAGAGAAATTCAGGCATGTCCCTATATATGGACATGTTCGAATATGAACTCATCAACCTTCTAAACTAGTAAAACTAACAACATAACAATTTTAAACTATAAATTACCTGGACCACCCTCCTGCAAGGTCGAACACGACCCTATCCATGTACAGGGACAAGACCGAATTCAGGCCTATCACTATACATGGACATGGCCGAATAGGACCCTATCCATGTATAGGGACATACCCGAATTCGGGCCCGTCCCTGTACATGGATAGGGCCATATTCGTCCCTGTCATCCCATCCGATAAGAAGATGATACCTCTACTTTTCTGTGTCTGATATGGTCTAGGTGTTGTTGTTGTCGTTGGTTGGTTGGTTGGCTACTTGTTTATATTTGTTTTTCATTTGCATGGCTAACACTAACAATTTAATACTAACACTAACTATCTAAATCATAAAATTTAAAATTATTCTAAACTAAACGCCCACAACACCAATTTCCGCCCGCCCTCAACACCAAGGTCGACCAGAATATGGCCCTATCCATGTACAGGGACATGCTTGACTTCGAGCTTGTCCCTATACATGGACATGGCTGAATTCAACCCTGTTCATCCCATCCGATAATCATATGATACCTCGTCTGTGTCTGATATGGTCTAGGTGTTGTTGTGTCTGTGTTTTTACTCTATTGTGTCTGCATCCTATTGTGTGTTAGAATATAATGGATGTGATAGTTTAACCATATATAATATCACTATTGTCACCCAACCATAGGCCGAAGCCACCCCCGAGCACCTCAACCTTGACAGAGAATCATTCCGGAAGCAAATCCTAGGCTAGATAGCCAAACAAGATAGCGCACCTCTCTCCAAGGATAACACACCAAATAAGAGTAACAAGATCTAATTAGAGAGTCCAAACCATAACCAAGAGAGAGTCTAGGCCAAAACCGAAATCTGCTAGCTGCAACAGCTGCAACGACAGCTCTCCTCCAAACTTGCGCACAAACTGGACAACTGCAGTGTGCACAAGTGATGCTTCTGCAATTTTGAGAATGCCTTCCAGAATGAAGACTGGTCTCCTTTATTTATACTAAAATTAGCAAACTGCCTGGGCCGACTTCTCATTCTGGGTGCCTATTTACTTAGTATATAATATTTCCTTTAGCCGACTTCTTCTCTTGGAGGCTAATAACCTAATACACATTATTCTCTTGAGCCGACTTGTCTTCTAGGGTTATTAGCCAACTAATTTAGGGTTTCTTCTTGCTTCCCATAATATTCTATTCTCGTCAGTTTTACAAGTGGAGGTAAATACCTCCCACAACTACCATGATATCAACACTCCCTCCTAGCTAGGGAGGTATTTGAAGGTAATGGTTTGAGCACACACATACCATTTACCCGGTAGCATCAACATAGTCCTATAGACTATCTCATGACTAGATCATGAGCACCATCATCATTAATAGTTTCATCAACTACATCATCTCTCGAAACCATACTCCATCATGATGATGGATAAGTCACTCACTCCACAGAGTGACACAAGAGCCATTCTTCTAATCCAGACATATGTCCTAGAAGAATAAATGTTTTGAACCATTTTCCGTCTAGGAAATGTCTGTCCATTGATCATCCATCTATTTGATAATCATTTCCAACACTATTGATAGTCTTCAAGGTGATCAGAACAATGTCATTCAATAGAACACAACTGTGTCTATCCATAGTAGTACACAACTACAATCTATTGGTACACTGCCACACCAAGTAGCACATAGATAATTGATTAGTGACATATAGTCTCAATCAGTGGAACACATCCACTACAGTAGTATACATCTACTGTTTGGAGGCATACAATCTCCATAACAATCATATCATCAACCTGCACAGAAAACATTGTTATGATATATAAACTGAATCACGTGGGCCATTCTTCCACTCAGATCTGTGAGATCTGGAAGAGCATTTTCCTTAAGAAAGTAAAACATCAATGATGAGTTATATGGACTATTCTTCTCAAGAAATGAAGAATAACTGTCCCGATTTCGAAGCCTGGACCATTCACCTATCTAGGCCATTCTGCCGGCACTAAACAAAGTGCAACCTGGAGAGAATGAATCTTCCCTAGGGAATGACTGCCCCTGATTGCTGAACTTGGTCCATTCACCTTTCTGGGCCATTCCTCTGGCACTAAACAAAGTGCAATCTGGAGAGAAGGAATATGCCTTAGGGAATGACTATCCGGACCATTTCTTAAGGAAATGACTATCCCACACCAACCTCCAAAACATACCATTCTTCGAAACTGCTCACAACTGTGAGCTTCGAAAGTATGACTATCTGACAAGGTGGACCGATCTTCTTGACCACTACTGAGAGTGACCGTCAAGAAGAGAGTCTGTCCTAGACCATTCCCTATGTTAATCACAAGGGGAATCACTGTCTATGGTACATCAACAATCCATCGAACCATTTTCATTACGAAAATGACTGTTCGATCTGGACCATTTTCCGAACTGGAAAATGGTTGTCCGTAAAAAAACTCAACCCACTTTCCGAACTGGAAAGGAACTACTCATCCTGGACCATTTTTCGAACTGAAAAATGATTGTCCATAAATCAATAACACATCAGTGCTCCCTCCCAACACGGGAGTCATCTCTTTCTTTTTCAATAAGGAAGTCGTCTCCACAAGCTCCAACTTGAGTATACAAACTCTTTCATCTTGAACAGAGGCTTTACCAAATGTCTGCTTGTCTGCTCATATAAGGAGATATATATTGGAGAACCACTTCTCCTTTATGGACTTCATCACGAAGAATGTAATGCATGATCTCAATGTACTTCGGTTTTTCTGGAACACTGGTTTTCTGAAGGCTTCATATAGCTCTGATCATCATAGTTGAATTCAACTCTTTTGTTTCCTGCTAGCTCATAACATCATGGCAAGGGTCAAACTTGGAACATATCTAAGTGGTACTTCTTCTGTCCTCATGAGATCTTTGTCATGGATTGACAATCCATCATCCTTGAGTTCCGAGTAACCATTTTGATACAATATCTTTGTTATAGAAGGTTTTTCACCACGCTTCTGTTGTGCATTGGAGGCTTTGCACCAAGTTGTTTGAATCCATACAAAAGCTTCTTCCATCTTCATACAAGAGTCTCTTCCTGGTATACCTCAAAGCCTTGAGGTTGTTCTACATATGTTCTTTGTTCAATTATTCTGGAGAACAGTCTTTGCATTCATCTGATGTAAACTCCAACCCATGGATATTGCGGACGATATAATGGCTCATGTAGAGGTATGTTTGGTTTACTAGAACAATCAATCATCATAGTCTTTTCCCTCCATATGGGAGAAACCTCTAGTTCTGGATTTCACAATTCTTACATTCATAAGTCTTCCATACACTATTCTTCATCACATCTTTCATTTCCTCTGCTTGATTTCTTTTAGTGAGTTCATGTCAGGCTGGTAGTCTTGTGATTCTCGATACAATGACTGGTTGTTCTGTCTTTCCTTTCTCTTTTGGAATCTTCATGTTCTTTCTTATGGTTTCCATTAGCTCTTGGGTCCATGGAGATTTTCTATAGATTCCATGCCTTTAGGATTCTGACTTCTTCCTTTCATCATAGAATCATGGATGTGGATGAACAACCAGGGATACTTTGAGGCTTCTTTTCAAAGAAGGCTTCTTCTAAAGTCAAACTGAACACGTGATGTTTTTCATGGCTGCCACTATTGATGGGAACATGGATAGATACTTCATCATATTCAATGGATCATACTATTAGGATTATCTCCCTCCTTATCCTTGCTTCATGCATGAATGCATGCTCTTCTTTTGGAATTCTGTAATCAACTCCCTCCAGCTAAGAGAGCCTATGCTTCTGTCTGCATCCTTATTGCCTTCTCCAAAGTGTCATAAGTCTTTTTCCAATTTCCTATTGATTGCTGACTTCTTTCTATCTTCACTTCTTCTAGGTTTCTTCAAGATTGATTTTGATTTTGTCTTATCTTGCAGATGTTAATTATGTAATAACTTCCACATGAATTGTCACCAGGGTTTGTTGATGTACTTCATCCTTTCATGTGTATTGCCTTGTCTTGTAGTCATTGTGATAGTAACCCTTTCATAGGTGTAGTTTCTCTTTGAACATCTTATCTTCTAGGAAATAGATATGCAAGATATGCACATAAAACATGGTATGTACAAGAACTATGAAGAGTATTGTTACCTTGTTTTAGAAGACACAGTCTGTTTTGTCCTGCTTGGCTTTATTTGAGGGTTCCCTTTCTTCGGAAATTGATGCTTCGTGTGATTCCTTCCTTTTATTTAACTCAGGACAATGATTCTTGTAGTGACCATACTTTCGACAATTGAAGCATTGTATTCTTGACATATCTTTCTCTTGATTTGGTTTCTTTTTGGAGCCCAACTTCCTGAAATCCTCGAACCTTGCTGTGAAGGCTTGATCATCATACTTATTTTGGGGTTTCTCTTTTGCACCGATCCTTGATTCTTCTTGTGCACAACAAGTCCAAAGTTCTTCAAATGTAGGATACTCCTTCCTTGTGTTCATGCTTGCGACAAATGCATCCCATGTCTTGGGAAGACAATTGAGTACTATGTTTACCAATTCCTTCTCTGAAATGATCTCTTCAATAGATTGTAGTTAATCTCTTAACTGAGATATTCTCACAAAGTATGATGTTATGCTGTCATCATCATTCATATTCATGTCACGGAGCTCATTCTTCAGACTCATTACTTGTCCAATGTTTATGACTGAGAAGAGGTTTCTTAGGGCATCGTACATCTTCTTAGACAAATCAATATGGGAGATGTAGGGTATCAGGTGGTATTTTATAGAATCCACTATGATACTCATGGAATTTATGTCATTGTCTTTGAACTTATCCATAAGTGCAATGTTTTGTAGTTCCTTTTCTTTTCCTTCTTCAAACTCTAGTTCCACAATATTTCCTTTCACGATATCCAACACTTTATTCTTGGCAAGGATGAGATCAATCCTTGTCTTCCATGCTCTGAAGTTAGAATCCCTATCTAACTTGTTTTCTGACTTCATAGAGTAAGTCATGGTTGCCTTGACTTGGTCAACCCTATATTTGACCAAAAACTCAACCTTGATGTCTTAGCTTGTTGAAAGTACCAGGAGATGTGCTAAGCTAGGGCACACTAGTCTATCTGGAAATTAGGTCAATTCCTTCACTTAAGGTGCCTCAACGAGAGGATTAGGGTTTCTGCAACTGCACCTGCTAATAACCCTAGGGCAGTGCTTTGGTAACTGCTCCTGCTAGAAACCCTAGCGACAATTATTCAACGAGCTTAACATCCTTATGGCTATGCTCCCTTCCAGTGGTTAGACTGAATGAAGGAGGTGTGGGCCCATAACCTGTTAGAATATAATGAATGTGCTCATTTAACCATAGACAATATCACTATTGTCACCCAACCATAGGCCAAAGCCACCCTCGAGCACCTTAACCTTGATAGAGAATCATTCTGGAAGAAAACCCTAGGCTGGATAGCCAAACAAGATAGCACACCTCTCTCCAAGGATAGCGCACCAAATAGGAGTAACAAGATTTGATCAGAGAGTCCAAACCATAATCAAGAGAGAGTCTAGGCCAAAACTGAAATCTGCTAGCTACAGTAGTTGCAACGACAACTCTCCTCCAAACTTGTGCACAAACTGGCCAACTGCAGTGCGCACAAGTGCTGCTTTTGTAGTTCTGAGAATGCCTGCCAGAATGAAGATTGACCTCCTGTATTTATACTAAAACTGGCAAATTGTTTGGGCCGAATTCTTATTCTGGGTGCCTATTTACTTAGTATATAATATTTATTTTAGACGACTTCTTCTCTTGGAGGCTAATAACCTACTACAAATTATCCTCTTGAGCCGACTTGTCTTCTAGGGTTAGTAGCCAACTGATTTAGGGTTTCTTCTTGCTTCCCGGAATATTCTATTCTCGTCAGGTTTACACGTGGAGGTAAATACCTCCCGAAACTACCATGATATCAACATTGTGTTCATAAATTATTAATTTATAGGAGTTATTGTCTCCATCCTATACTGTTCATATTGTGGAAAATCAAATTTAGTTTGTACATGGATGTAGCCTCCCAAAGATACAATCAATGATTGCATTTATATATTTTTTATTCAAATGAATTTATTTTGAAGATAAAGTAACATATTGAAATGGGACAATATTATTGTTTAGAGTACATGGATGTCGCCTCCTAAAAATATATGCGCCAGGATTGCATTCATATAAACTGATTAAAATATAAACT
>JZKD02S1676530.1:17181-74753 GCA_000966675.3 Picea glauca
TTGTATATGGTATTGTTGCATTGTTTATGGCTCAAGTACATGCTAAATGAAATAAACCTCATGTCCCTGAGCTAAGCATAGAGAAAACTCAACATGGTTTCAGAGTAGTGTACTTGAAGATGACCTTTGCACAGTCATGAAGGAAAGTCGTGGGAGATTGAGCTGTTAAGAACCCCACCACCAGTGTAAGGGAAGGGTCGAACCCTCTCTCTTAAATTTCTGTAGTGAAATTAAAGGCTAGCCGCAGGCATTTAGATCTGGCCGAGCCTTGTTTAAAGTGTTATGGGAAGCACGAAAAGGCAACCACCTGGTCTTTGGTGGCTCGACCTGCAAGGAGAGAATAGTCGCAGCCTAGGAGAGGCTTGGCCTGCTAGTTTGAGGCAGCCACAGGTCTTTTATGGGAGTTATTGGGGCAGTTGTTGAGGGCTATCATTACCGCAGACATAAATCAAATTGCAAACCAACTTTTGACGGAAATTTTAGGCTGGCTATGAGGCAACCTCATGGTGTTTTGAGGCAGACTCTAAGGTATCTTGGCAGCAGCTTTTTTGTGTGCAGATCTGAGGAGAAGTCCAAGTTTCATGCCTATGTTGAGTGTTGTTTTAAGGTAAAATTATGAGGCAGCGAATAAGGACATTTGAGGTAGCGATCTGAAGCTGCAAGGGCTATTTTTTTGAGGTTGATCTGAGGCAATTTTATGGGTTACACTTAATGAGTTTCAGGCTTGATCTGAGGCTTGTACTATAGCAGAGATCAAGGTGATTTTCACTAGGGTTGTTTGTTGCAATTGAGGCATGTTCTAATACTTATCCTAATAAGAATTTCAGAGAACTTCAAGGGGTTCTTTGGACAGTCAGAAGAGGCAGATTTCTAGAAGTAACCTTGGCAAGTTTCAGACCAGGGTTGAGGTCCCTCTTTTGAAGCAAAATTCAGGCAAACATTAAGACAGAACATTTAAACGCTAAAAGACAAATTTTTGAGCTTTTATAAATCCTTGAAGTTTGTTCCAGGCCTATACCAAGGCTTATTTTGACACAAACACAAGACCAGATATAAGGCAGCGATGAAGATTTAGTGACAGAAAATTAATGAAGATTAAAATGAATGTGTCATCCACTTGTCAAATCATCAAACATGAAGTATTGTCCAGAATGATGAAAGCTTGAAGATAGTTGATGTGAGAGGTATGTTGAAAAATGTATTGATTTCAAATTGATCCTTGAGGTGACGTTTTTAGTGTGGGCTATATTCAAACTCTAGTGAAGAGACTAGACTTGCATCCCTAGTCACTAGGAGACTAGACTTGCAGGGAGTTATGTGAAAGGATTCAAGACCTTGTCACTATGAGACTAGGCTTGCAGCTAGTGACGTGCAAGGGAAGCAACATTAGCCACCTCAAAAGAAGTCAAGGAATGCAAGCAAGAACGACGAGTTCTTCTTTATCTCATCTTTCTCGGGAGGACAAAAAGCAAGATTGAGCATGATTGCAGGCTAAGATAAGTCTTGTACTACTTTCCTTAATTGATTTCATCATTACTCTGTAGTAATTTGCTTTTGATAATGAAGGGTATTATCCCTGGTGTGGGAGCACTCATGACTTGGACCATTATCCCTAGTGAGGGAGTCCAAATTTTTTGTTTAGTTGGTCATTATCCCTTCGAGAGGCCATCTTGGTTATTATTCTAGTACGGGAGGCCATTTTGGTTGTTATCCCTTCAGGAGCCCATCTTGGTTATTATCCTAGTACATGAGGCCATGTTGGTTGTTATCCCTACAGGAGGCCAGATTTCTTATTTCATTATTGAAGGGTTATTATCCCTGGTACATGAGCCCATTTGTGTTGGTTGGTTATTATCCTAGTACATGAGGCCATTTTCATCGTTATCCCTACGGGAGGTCATCTTGGTTAGTATCCTAGTACGGGAGGCTGGCATAATAATGTAGAGACGGTAGAGGACCTGAGAAGACATGGGATGTTTCCAGGTTAGCAACACAGGAAAAGGAAGATGTTCATCCTTCCGACTTCAAAGGGAGTCAAACTATTTGAGAAGAAGGAAGAGACAATAGATTCTCCCCTTCAGTAGTTCAGAGGGAGACAATTATTGATCCAGTTGATCATGTAGCTTCAGCTGATGATTCCCAGAGACATTGGCAATAGGTCGAGAGAAGCCTACATAAGCTCGACAGACTCTACTGGAGGCAAAGGGACATGCAGCTCCTCGTGATACATTCCGAGAGAGTAAGAGACCACATAGATTTTCGAGCTATGTTTCAACTATGAGCCACAACATTGATACCGAACCTTCTTGTCATGAAGAAGCAGCAGGACAACAGTTTTGGCAAGATATCATGACCGAAGAGTATCAGTCCATTATGAAGAATGATGTGTGGATCTATGAGATCAAACATGCAACTCATGGAAGTGTTGAAAAGTACAAAACAAGATTTGTGGCTAGAAGATTCTCTCGGGTGGACAGAATAGATTATGAGACATTTTCTCATGTTTCCCAAATACACTTCCATCTGTACGATTATTGATCTTATAACATTCAAGGGTTGGAGACTACATCTGATGGATGTAAAGACAAGCCTTTCTCAATAGTGAGATTGAGGAAGAATTTTACATCGAGCAACCAGATGAATTTGTGACACATGAGAAGGAGTCTCATGTATTCAGGTTGAAGAAAGCCTTGTATGGACTAATGCAGGCACATCGTGCTTGGTATGAGATACTTGATGAGTTTGGGCTTCGGCAAGAGTGTTGTTGATCCAAACCTATACTACAAACATTGTTGGTGACGAGTGCATGATTTTTGGTCCTATATGATTCAAAAAGCCTTACTGTTGAATGCAAGTGTGCATTAGCTTCTGAATTTGAGATGAAGGACCTTGGCATGATGCACTACTTCTTGAACTAGAAGTATGGCAGAGGACTTATGAGATTTTCCTAAGTCAAGGAAAAAATATACAATGGAGATATTCGGGATGATGGACTGCAAATCCATGCCTACACTGATGGTGATGAACTTGAAGAAGATGAATGAGGCTTCTTCCGATTCAGGCGAGATTGATCGACATCTTTAAAAACAACGCATTGGATCATTGATGTGTTTGGTTAACACCAGACCTCATATATGTTATGCAGTGAATGCACTCAGTCAATTTATGAGTCAGTGGAGACAGACACACTGATAGCAAGGAACCTTGTGTTGAGATATCTACGAGGCACAATTGGTTATGGCCTGAGATATGCCTTCGGTGTAGACATGAGATTGCAAAGATATTCCAATGCAGACTGGGCAAGGAGCGCAGTGGCCCGAAAGAGCACATCTGGTTGTTGTTTTAATTTGGGATCTGTCATGGTTTCCTGGTGCAGCAGGAAACAGAGCTCTGTGGCTTTGAGTACCACAGAACCAAAGTACATAGTGTTACGTGTGGCAGTCCGCGGAGCAGTGTGGCTTCGCAACCTCCTTGCAGACTTATTTGGACATGAGATGGATTCCACCATTATCCATTGCGATAACCAGAGTTGTGTGAAGCTCTATGAGAATCATGTGTTTGACGATAAATCGAGACACATTGAGATATGGTGCAGAGGAAAGCAGTACACGTACAATACCTTTCTACACACGAGCAGGCTGCATATGTCTTCACCAAACCGCTTGCCAGGACAAAGTTAGAGTACTTCCGTGAGAGACTTGGCCTAGTGGAGAATGCCTCCCTAGTTGAGATGGAGTGTTGATGATTGCAGTGTCGTGTGACATCCTCCAGATCGTTCTCCTCTGGAGTGAGTTGAGACATCTATGTGAGGAATCCCAAGTGTTGAGTGTGCCCATGTGATGGGTGTGCGTCAGACTCTGGACTGAGTTGTTATGACGTGTGGTCTCTTGTCTGTTGATTTTTTTAATCAGCTATGGCTCATGCATCTTCTTTACATTTTATGTTTAACTTTTACTTGAACCATAACTACTGCAGCAAACCAAGATCACAACAAGAATAACCATGCACAACAACACAAGAAGTATCTTGGGAAACCCTTCTCAACAAGGTAAGAAAACCCAACCAATCCTTTCTTATATTCCTCAAGAGAAAGACCTCCCACACCATCACCAAACCTAGCACACAAGAGGGTGTTGTAATTCTCATAATTTCAGACCACAACTTCTGAAATCATGAGATGACACAATGATAAGTGTGTTTCCTCAATGGAGATTCACCTTTACTTATATAAGACTTATCACATCAAATGATGTGTCTATTGGCACAATAGAGTCGACCTCAATAACTCAAAATATAATTATTAATTATCATATTAATTATCTTTTACATTAAAGTGGGGCTGACCTGTACCCTTTACATTACAAATGGGGTTACAGGTAAGTCTGACTCTTGAACAATAGAGCAAGGGATCTCATACACCCACTAGTGCTCAACCACTAGGGGCACATCCATATGTGCTCAGCCACATGGATGTCTCTTTATCTCATTGCGTCTCACAGGAGAACCACACTCACTAGTGCTCAGCCACTAGGATCTCGTTCACCTATGTTCATCCACAGGCAGGTCCAACTTAGCAGATCTTCTTTCTCACCGTGTTACACAGGAGAGTCATCTGGAGTTCATCATCTCAACTCTCTACTTAGAGGAGGCTAATACATCGTTTCATCTCTGCCTCAGAACGATGCACCCAACTCATGGGATTTTCCACACGTTCACCTGTGCTTAGCCACAGGCACGTCCAACTCAACAAATCTTCTTTCTCATTGCGTTACATGGGAGAATCATCTAGAGTATCATCTCAACTCTCTGCACAGAGGAGGCCAGCACAGTGTTCCGGTTCTGTCTCGGATAGGAGCCACACACCTAACTCAGAGGATCTCTCTCAGGTCTGTGTCTTGGAGGATGTCTCACGCAGTTGTAATCATCAACACTCCCTCTCAGCTAGGGAGGCATTCTCCACCAAGGCAAGTCTCTCACGGAAATACGTGAACTTCATCTTGGCAAGTGATTTGGTGAAAATATCTGCAATCTGCTCATGTGTAGGAAGGTATTGCACGTGTACTGCTTTCCTCTGCAACATGTCTCTGATATAATGATCTCAACGTGTTTCGAACACAGGGTTCTCAAAGAGCTTCACACAACTCTGGTTATAATAATAAAATCCATCTCATGATCAAATGATTATGTCAGAGGCTTGTGAAGCCACACTGCTTCGCAGACTGCCACACTCAATGTTATATGCTCTGCTTCTGCGGTACTCAAGGCCACAAATCTTTGTTTCTTGTTGCACTAGGAAACCATGGTAAACCCCAAAGAAAAACAACAACTGGATGTGCTCTTCCGATCCAATGTACTCTTTGCTCAATCTGTATCGGCATATCCCTGCAAACTCAAGTTGACACTGGAGGCATATCCCAGGCCATATCCAACCATGCCTCGTATATATCAAAATACATGCTTTATTATTATCCAGTGAGTTTGTCTTAGCTGACTCATGGATTGACTAAGCACATTCGTTGCATAGCATTAATCAAGTCTGGTGTTAACAAGATACATCAATGATCCAATCAGTTGTTGGTACACATGTGGATCAATCTTGTTTGAATTTTCGTCAAATCCATCACCATCGATGTAGACATGGATTTGCATTATGTCATACTGAACTTTTTTAATATCCTCACTGTATATTTTCCTTGACTTAAGAAAAAGTCTCATTAGTCCTTTGTCATACTTCTTGTCCCAAGAAGTAGTGCATCATACCCAGATCCTTCATCTCGAAATCAGAAGTCAAAGCTTGCTTGTAACAACACAACTTCTTGAATAAGTCATCAAAATCATAGTCTCGTCACCAACAATGTAATAGTATAGGTTTGGATCAGTAACACTCTTGCTGAAACCCAAACTCATCAAGGATCCATCTATCTAATGTAGTTTCCAACTCATGGATGGTAGTACAGATGGAAATGCATCGAGCTACTGGATCAATATGTCTTATCATAGTTCAATCCCTCTACTTGTGAGAATCCTCTAACTACAAGTCTTGTTTTGTATTTCTCGACACTTCCATCAGTTGCATGTCTTTCTTCCTAGAGTTTGTCATGCCCAAACGGGCCTTTTATGGCCTACTGCAAAGTCCCTGGGAATATCAACTGAAACAAATGGATCCATTGTATCAATGGTTATCTCCCTCTGGATTGTTGAAGAGGAAGAAGGTATTGTCTCTCTTTCTTAATTAGTTTGACTCCTGAGTCAAGTGACTCCCTCTGAAGTCTAAAGGATAAGCATCTTCCTTTTTTGTTAACTTGCCTGGAACAAAACAAACGAACGGAAACAAGACAAGAATATCTCCTAGAGGAGATTCACGAGTACATCTCTAGAATCAAAACAATTTAAGGATTGTTGTCACAACTATAATACCTACTTGTAATGTAGTAACCTTATAAATGTAGGTTAGAGGTATGGTAGTTTAAAACAATCAAACCTGGAGTCTTTACTTCCAGTGTGTTGTTCTTCTGAATGCACTGAGATCCATTTGGGTCCATGATTGCACTAAGGGTTCATTCCTCCTGTAAGTACCCTTATGACAATGATGCAAATAATATATATACAAGTGCATACCTAACATTGTACACCAAAGGAGATTTTGCTTGTTTGTCAGTGCTATGATGAGCAATGACATTCCTCACTTGTTTGCCTTGTAGCCACATGTACCATACAGGGCTCTGACGAAGTCTGCATCAAGCTTTACTGTTGTAACTAATATGAGAGTATCACATAGTAGAAATTATGTCCTTTTGTTGGTGATCCAACTTGTTATGATTGTTTTAGCTTATCAAGGCCATGTCCACTGTTGACATTCAACAAAATTCCAAACACATTGTTGCAACTATCCTTTGTAGCTCCTACTGCTACTCAAAACATTTTCAGAGTCAGTGATGTTTTATGAATGTCAATTTATTTGAGCAACTGTAGTTACTATCATAGGTTGCAAATAGAATGCTTAGACAAAAAGATCAACCAGTTCTTTTGATGCAATTGTGACATATGTCTGACATGTCTGTCAATACTGGGCAATCTAAAATATCTCTGACATATGTCTGAAATGTTTAGAAGATTGTCAGCGGTATCAAACTCGTCATTGCTTGATTTAGTGATTGGACCGAGCTTGTTTTTAGCACCATAAGTTATACATGTTTTTGGACCTGCATCATGCTTTGGGTGATCCACAAATCTATATAAGATTTTGTCATTTTGATACTTTTCACAATCAAATCCTAGGCACATTGAATGTAGTCAACGTTAGCCCTTATACTGCCCTTATCTCTGCCTCTGACAATGCCCACGGAAGAGGAATTTGTGCCCACCATGAAGAGGAAGGGAATATCGTTGAAGCTAACGCTATCCATTGTAGTGATCCAGATACTACGTTCGTGGCCCATTCCTATCACCAAAATGATGTGAATGGCCATTGACCCTTGATCAATTATCACGTGGGCTTGATTGAACCAATTTCCAATGCATATGAAAATGTTTATGTCTTGGATGCAAAATCGGGATACAAAAATTATCTGCGCATAAGAAGCCCACACTTGATCCTCGTGTAGAAGTGTAGAAACCTTTGCCCTATAACGAAGCACCATCTTGTTGAAGAAGAGTATTGTGGTCGATCAATGGTCAAGAAGAGCTCTTTCTACATAGGTTGACGGAGGATCAAAATCCAAAGACCAAAATCAACTCGGCATCCCAACCTCAATTTTGTCTTTTACGATTTTGAAAGATAATGCACTAAACGATAAATTGGAATGGCTCGAGTACAGGAGTTTATGTTTTGTTTTTAGACAAAATATTAGCCCTAAAATAAATGTGTATGTTGATGTTGTAAAGAGATGCAACCCAAATCGAAGAAAGTCCAATGTTGAAGCACTTGTAAATGATTTTCGTCACAAGGTGACTGAAGCCGACCAGCAAGCATTTGTTATGGACTCCATCTGTCAAAATTACACATCCTGTATATTGCCAGTGAATCGGGACACCCGTGCAGATGAAAGCGATTTTCCCTGGAGTATTGGACGTGTTGAAAAAGTGATGGATAATCTCGTAATTAAGATTACAAATGTTAAAGTCGAGGGACCGTTAAGTACCTGTCTTTAGTGCCACAGGAAGAATAACAAATATTCTTGTAGAGTCTGGAGTTAAAACGTGGAATTCACTTACATCCTGTGGAACAAAACGTAGACCTCACCATTCCTCTGCCAAAGTTTCATCCTTTCGCTACAGTCTTCAAGTCAAATGGGAAACACTATTATGGGTGGATTTACAGTGGTGATAACATCCTGTGAATCCAATGCTTTATTAAGAACAAAAATGCAAGATGTATCTCTCATATGACCAATGCTCATACCTCCATTTCTATCCTATAACCAGATCTTCAACAGCAGGTTTATAAACAACATCAGGGAGGCATGAAGACATTCTATGGTGTGACAGAATTTTGCAGTAGTCCTCTATATGAGTGGATAAACATTTCTTGTTGTAGAAGTGGTTGCATTGGTTGACTGACTTCACCTAACAGCTCATTCACCTGTGCAGATGCTTATCTTCAGAACCTGCTCTAATACCATGTTGATTTTTTTTAATGAGCTATGGCTCATGCATCTTCTTTAAATTTTTTGTTTAATTTTTGTTTGAACCATAACTACTGCAGCAAACCAATATCACAACAAGAATAGCCATGCACAAGAACACAAGAAGTATCCTAGGAAACCCTTCTCAACAAGGGAAGAAAACCCAGCCAATCCTTTGCTATATTCCTCAAAAGAAAGACCTCCCACACCATCACCAAACCTAGCACACAAGAGGGTGTTGTAATTCTCATAATTCTCACTGCATTACACAGAAGAATCATCTAGAGTATCATCTCAACTCTCTCCACAGAGGAGGCCAACACAATGTTCCAGTTCTGTCTCAGATAGTAACCATACACACAACTCAGGGGCTCTCTCAGGTTTGTGTCTTGGAGGATGCCTCACACAATTGTAATCATCAACATTGTCTACTCCTCTGCACTGAGTTGAGATGACTTGAGATGGTCTCCTGCTTTGTACTCCTCTTGACTGAGTTGAGCCAGCTTGAGATGGTCCCTTGCCTTGTACTCCTATGGACTTAGTTGAGTCAATTTGAGATGGTACTCCACATGGTGCTCCTGTGGACTCAGTTGAGTGATCTGTTGAGTAGGATGTCCTTGTGGTTGAGCACAGGTGGATGTGTCCCTAGTGGTCGAGCACTAGTGGACATATGAGATACTTGCTATATTGTTTGAGAGTAAGATTTACTTGTAACCCTAATTTGTGATGTAAAGGGTATAAGTCGAACCCACCATATGTAAGATAATTAATATTATGTAATTATTAATTATATTATTAAGTTGTACATGTCGACCATATTGTGTCAATAGACACATCATTTGATGTGATAGGTTTTTTATAAATAAAGAGTGAATCCCCATTGTGGATTACACACACTTGTCATCTCATGACTTAAAATGTTGAGGTCTGAAATTATGAGGACTGCAGCTCACACTTTTCTAAGAGCTAGTTTTCTCAGTCACAGCAGCACCCTATTGTGTGCTAGGTTTGGTGGTGGAATGGTGGATCTTCTCTTGGCAGTATAGCAAAGGATTGCTAGGTTTTTCCCTTGATTGAGAAGGGTTTTCCTAGGATACTTGTGTTCTTGGGTATAGTTATTCTTCTTATGATCTTGGTTATTGCAGCACTTGTATATGGTATTGCTCCATTCTTTATGGTTCAAGTACATGCTAAATGAAATAAACTTCATGTCCTTGGGCTAAGCACAGAGAAAATTCAACAATAATGTTCATTTTCCAGGCACCAGTGACCCATGGGAAGACTATTGGAATATATGAATGAATCATTTTGAAAAGTTGTTTTGAATAATGGTGAAAGATCGATGGAGGTTTAGGTTTATAACTAAGTTTTTGCAAAGGATATCACCACATTGCTTAGTGTAGTTTTAGATAGGTATAATCAATATCTTTAAACTTTTAGTAGATGGGTCATATGCTTTTGTCTAATCTATCAGACTTCATCATTACAGATATGTCTAATGAATGCATATGTTATGTAAGCTCTGTATCACAATTTTGAGATGATTTGATTTAAGTATTATGAATGCAATAGAAATTGGGACTGTTTAGTTAATGTAAAAGTGTTTCCATGCTTGCATATGTTTTCCATGTAATCGTATGTTCCATAGTTAGTCTGCATTATTCATGGAAGCATAACATATCAATAAATCCATGGACTACAACGTACTTGATAACTAAGAAATCATACATGGACTACAATTTATAAGAAAATGCTCCTAAGATGCTCCATGAGTTTCACGGACTAATATAATATTAGAAAATAAATGTTTGAAGGCTAAGAATAACCTCAAAATTTGAATCCACTCATAAACTTTAAAAACAATGGTTTAAAATCCTACTTGCAAGTCAACATTCCATGCTGGAACTCGTTAAATCACACATACACAAGTGACACATGATGAATTCTTTAGCCTGAATTGATATGGTTGCATTGCAGCACAATGGCAGTCCTTGGTTTTGTGATAATTAGTGACAGTGAACATGAATTGCATTTTCAACATGTTAATCCATATAGGAAATTGCAGCCAACTATATAATTTTGTTTCCTCTATGGGAATTTAAAAATACTTAGTTTGGCATTTATATAATTCTGAAATTATGTTGTCATTCACAGGATAAACCTTCCTGTCTTTCAACACTAGAGGAGCATCGTGTTCGAGCATTGTAGTATTATTACATCCATATGTTTCAGAGAAGAAAGCTTGTCTAAACAACATTGCTCGTGAACTAGTAAACTCCACAAAGCCCTCCAAATCGGATGAACAATCTTATTTTGAGAATACTATTTCTGGTTGTGTGGGTGTGTAAAATATTCATGTGAGTATGACTTACAATATTAAATTATTAGTTTACCACTGGTTGTATGACCTCTTTGAGGGATGGCACTTTCATTCTTCCGCGAGTTATATGCATCCATCGCCAATAGGAGAAGAATGTGCCAATAACGGAGGTAGACAGAGATTGCACGGAGAAGCCAACTTGCCATAGCAACATACAAGTTCCGAAGGTGAAGAGAGGTTGGAGCATTGTGGAAAAGATAGCTTTCCATCTAATACTGAATACAAGAATGCAATATTGAAAATACATATACTGGTTCTGAAAATGGTTGACAGTTATGCACTAAAACGTGGAATTTGCAGAAAGATCCCTAAACAACAACTGGAAATGGTTTCCAAATATTGGATCTAAACTAGAAATCCACATTATTGAAGCTGAAAAATTAATGCAGGTATATAGTGGCATCAAGTCAACTTCAAATGGCCATTTACATTGTTGTGTGAAGAGTGATGGCGTTTGTTTCTTAGTAAAGGAAATAAATGAACCTTAGAAAGAAAATAATCAAGAAGCCACTTGTGCCAGGGAACAACACTCACACAAGGCAGAGGAGATACTAGAATTGGATTTCCGGATAACAGGTAAAGATGGTCACAAACAAAGTTATTTCAATGTAGATAAGGCAGAGTATTGTCACATTTCAATCGGTGTTCTATTGCTATGGATTATAAAGTTAATGATTGTATGGATAATCTATTCGAGTAGAAATTTCTGATTTTCTTTCTACTCTTACAAAGAACTCCTTGCAGCTTACCATGAAGCAAAGAAAGAAGCTATAGAATCCAAAAAGATAATCCTTTCGTTCCTAAATATTAATGCAGTCTAAGGTAATATGTAGACAAGTAATAAGATGATAAGTTTATTAATGTCCAACAAATGACCAAAATCAGGTCAATGGGACTGATCAATACACAAATGTCGATACAAAGTGGGAGTGCTAGGGCCACTCCACTCTTGTAGAGCTCAAGGAATAAAAATCTCAAGATGGGGAAAAATGAGGGAAAGTATTTTCCAACAAAACCAAGATTTCTAAAGAGCCTTTGAATCATACAAGTGATTTTAATTTACGATCCTTGAGAAAACATCTTCATAGCAAAAGCTCTGGAATTCATGTTCATGACCATAAGACTTGACAGAATTGAAAAATAACTGGTAATCCATAAAAAATGAAGTCGACGATGGTAGGCATGGGGAAGATCTTGAATATGGTGATAGTGAGGACAGGAAATACCACTTACATAATAAGAAATCAACAATAAGATAGTTAACAATACAATCTTGAGATACAAGGAATTTGAACTTTTCCATGGAATCTAAATTTTAAACTATCGGTTTCAATGTTGTAATATTTGTTACCAAGCTAATTTCCTTCTAGCAATCTTTTAAGTATTTATTGAATGAAAAGAATATAAACTAAAGATTCAATATCTTTTGTTTTAAAACAAGATTTTTTTTAGTTCTCATGTGTAGGGGAACATGTCATTTTCGTGGTGTATGTAGGAACAAATTACGTTGGAAAAAGGACAAAGAGGAGGCTTTAGAGGTGTAACTTGCAATGTAAACTTAATTTTCCCTGAGAAATCACCCTAGAAGTCTGTTAATTCCATGTGAGTTTATATAGGGGGTAATTAATTTTTTCAATATGTATTGGGGGTAGAACACTTTAAAATTATATGAGAACATAATTTTCACTACAAGGAAAACATGCTTTAATTGAGAGCCTTCTTCCTTGTATTCTATAGGTGCAAAGCAGAGGTTTTTATATAAAAAGAGTTTTGGTGCCCCAAAATCCTATGAGTGAATTGGCATGTTATGTTCAACAAGACCATTGAAGCCCCCAAAACTAGAGAATTTTCTTCTAGAATGTTTGAAGCTGATTTGGCTTAAAATTGACCATCAGTTCCAATCATCACTCTAGATTGTCAATTAGTTTAGGAAAAACTAGCGGAAGCTTAAGTTGCCAGCTCCGGTTCTCGATTGTTTTTTCATCCACAAACTAACAATCAATCCTAGGTAGTGACCAAAATATTCATTCATGCCCTCTTCATATACCATCAATAGAACAAATGAGATCAATGCTTGCATATTTTGCAACACAACTACAACATAGCCCACTCATGCCTCTATAGGACATTCCTTTTTTAAGGTTTGTTTTGGCTTTCAATGTATTGCCATGTATGAAATGTTGATGTTTTGGTAGCTGTCGGACGTATTAACCTCCAGTATAACCTTTATGCACTTAGAATAGATGATTTCGAAAGCAAGAGAACCATTAAACAGATGTGGAAATACCCTAGAAGAGAAGTCAGCCCCAGATGAAAAGTCACTTGGACAGGCTAGTATA
The DNA here is from genome assembly GCA_000966675.3 of Picea glauca. NCBI lineage: Eukaryota > Viridiplantae > Streptophyta > Pinopsida > Pinales > Pinaceae > Picea > Picea glauca. Next base: position 30,525 of record JZKD02S1676530.1, read on the forward strand.
AATAGAGGTAAGGCACTACCTCATTTGCACACTCTCACTCACTCAATTAGGGCGCAAGTCTAAGGAGCAGCAGTTGCAACAACTACAGTGGTTACGCAGAAGGAGGCGCAAGTTTGAGGAAGGTGACACAGCAGTTGCAGTCTTTCTAGTATCTCTCTCTTGTGCGCTTCTCTTGATAAAGGTACGCTCTCTTGGTATTGTGTTGTCGTCGCAACTGTGTTGGTATTTCTGGTTAAGCTAGCCGTTGTGCTAGGGTTTATCTATTGGTTCTAGAGTAGTCTTGCTGGAATCTATCTAAGAAAAGGTTATTGTGCTTGGGAGTGGCACGTGTAAGTGTCTATGGTTGGGGGACAATGGTGTAACATTGTCTATGGTTAAACGAGCATACCAAAATTTTAACATGGTATCAGAGTTGGTTTCCTTCATAACAGTCTAACCACTAGAAGGAAGATCGTCAGTTTCCCCTATTATCAAGCTCGTTGAGCACTCACAAGCCACCAAGAAGGATATCTAAGGAGGGCACATCTTTCTCCCAGATCAGAACTCCAAAATTCAAAAGTTGGAAAATTAAGGCTTCCTCATAAAACCCTAGGTTTAGACGTTTGGGAATTTAAAGGTTGAAGTTAGAGCAGATCCTTGAAGAAAGGAGGTCGCCTTGGCATAGCACACTCTCTGGTAAGTCCAAAACTCATTTCTGTAAAGTCTCATTTTTTGTCATATTTCTAGATACCGGGGCAGAATGACTTCTAGCACTTAGCTTGATGAGAAGCTTGAGGGTGTTGATAACTTCCGAGCATGGAAATATAGAGCGATGCTCATTCTAGAGGACAATGATCTAGAAGGCTTCATTGAAGAAGTTGTAGAAGGAGAGGGAGATGAGACTAAGGCAAAGTACGAGAAAAATTTGGTTAAGGAAAAGAGGATTATTGTAGATTCTATCAAGGATCATTAAAAACCTCGAAACAAATGTCTAATGCCTTATCCTGATTATATGAAGGCAAGAATATCAACCGAAAGATGACATTGAGGACACAACTCAAGAATGTGAAGATGCAGAATTCAAAAACAATTCAATCCTACTTCACAAGCGTGGTTCAAATCAAATAACAGTTTGAAGCCATTGGAGACACAATTGAAGAAGTTGAGCTGGTAATAACTGCATTAAATTGTCTCCCAAAGTCTTGGGAATCATTTATTTAGGGAATCTGTTCAAGAAGAAAGCTAACAAAGTTCAGCAGGCTATGGAAAGATTGCACTCAAGAAGAAGCTAGATTGGCAGCAAGAGAAGAAAAGTTGGGTGAGGATGAAAATCAAGCACTAGCAGCAAATACAAGAAAAGAAAAGAGCAAAAAAGAGGATCATCCTCACAGGAAGTTTCAAAAGACACAAAAGACTCAAAAGGATTATTCAAGTTACATTGCTAGAAATTCTCCTCATGCAAAAGATCAAATCAGAAAAGGAAATTATAAAAGACACCATGCTCATGCCGCAGAAGACGATGAACCTGTTCAAAAGAAAGCAAAAGAAGATGATTCAAGTGAAGAATATGTATTGATATCAGCTCTTGCAGGGACAGTCACTCATGGAAGTGGCACATGGCTTATTGATAGTGGCACTTCTAAGCACATGACCGGTTACAAGGATTCTCTCTCAGAACTGGTTCAGAAGGATTCACCTCATAAGGTGAAGCTCGATGATGATTTTCAGTATCCCATTAAAGGGGTAGGAGAAGCCTCCTACAGGTTGGATTCTGAAAAGCCTATGAAGATGAAAGATGGTTTCTAGGTACCTGGTTTAAAGAAGAATCTCCTTTCTATCTCAACATTGGATGAGAAAGGATTCAGAGTTTCCTTCATTGATGGTGAAGTTCTTATGTGGCCAAGAGGAAAGTCTATTGATGATCTATTGTGATTGGTGTTTAAGAAGGAGGTCTATACAAATTAAAAGGACACTCAGTTTCAGCATTAGTTCACAGTACAGTAAATCTGAGTGAGTTATGGCATAGAACACTTGCTCACATACATTACAAAAGCATTACTAATCATGAGCAAGATCGTGACAGGTTTGCCAGAGATTCAGGTGAATCATGATGGTATATGCAAGGGATGTGCATAAGGAAAGAACATCAAGAGTCTGTTTCCAAGCACTGACAACAAAGTCAAAGGAGTTTTGGACATCGTGCACTCAGATCTGTGTGGACCAATGACAACTACTTCACTTAGCAGGTATGTATATTATGTTTCATTTATTGATGATTTCTCACGTAAGACTTGGATTTATTTCTTGAAAACAAAAAGCGAAGTATTCAACAAGTTCAAGGAATTCAAAGTGCCCTTGTAGAAAATCTTTTTGAAAAGAAGATAAAGATTTTGAGGTCAGATAATGGAGGAGAGTTCACTTCAAATGAATTCAGAGCATTTTGCAGAGAAGTTGGGATTAAGAGGGAGGTCACTACTCCCTACAATCCTCAGCAGAATGGTATGGAAGAAAGAAAGAATCGATCGATAATGGAAGCAGTGAAGGCTATGATTCATGATCAAGACTTACCTATGCATCTATGGGCAGAAGCAGCCCGAACCATTGTATAGGAGCAGAACAAAATTCCTCGCAGTGTACTTGGGAACAAGACACCAGAAGAAATCTTTATAGGAGAAAAACCACAGGTCAGCCACCTGAGGATATTTGGTTGTCCAGTATATGTGCATGTTCACAAGGATAAGAGATCAAAATTGGATCCTTCAGGCGAGAAGGGTATATTTGTTGGATATAGTGAGACATCGAAGGCATAGAGAGTCTACATCCCTGGTCACAACCAAATTGAGACTAGCAAAAATGTTGCCTTCGATGAGGATGCAGCAAGTTGAAATATTGTAACTGTAAAGAGTATTCTAATTATTATTGAGTTATTTTTGTATAGATCAAATCCCCTTTTGTGGATTGGTCAAACCCTAGTTATATGATGGTGATTGTAAAGTCAGCCCCCGGGGCTAATTAAAGAGGTTTTAGCCACTAAGTGAAGAAGTCGGCCCATCTTGGTGAAGAGACACATCCCTAGCGCCTGCCAGCTAGTATAAATAAGAGAGGATAGTACCTCATTCTCCCACTCACTCAAGCCACTCATCTAGTGCTCAAGTTTGGAGGTAGTTGCAATTGGAAGAAAAAAGAGAGAGAGGCACATTACTCAGTCTTGGATATTCTCTAGTGTTTGGTCTTTTATCTTGGCATTGTATTGGCAATCTATATTAAGGAAGTTTTTGTTGGGTTTTCTCCCCCATGAGGGTTTCCTAGGATAAAATGTTGTGTACCTTGTGATTGTGTTTCTTTCAGTGATCCCGGTTATGCTATTATTATCTAGTAAATTGAAAAGAACCTAATAGCAGCTCTAAATTTAACATGGTATCAGAGCTTGACTGAATAGAGTACCTTTCACTGGGTAACCAAAAACGTCACTATTGTCATACAAGAAAATTGGGGTTTTTATTGGAGAAGAATTTTTGACTAAAAACCATCTAGGGAAGTGCGCCCTACCCTAGTAAATATTTTGGCAGCTTGAGCGCACCTTTTCAGTGGCCAGATTCTCCGAAAATCCAAACCCTAGTTTTTGTTGGTACCAGAAAAACAGGAAACCAAAACTAGTACTAGAAGAACCAGTCCAGATTTGCGCAAATCAAGTTTCAAGAGGTAAAACTTGGAATTTTTTTAAAATAGACAACTCCAGCCTACTCGCCTCAGCCCAATGCATCTAGTCCCTGGATCAAAATTCAAAAATTTGAAGTTTGAAAAATTAGGGTTTCCTCATAAAACCCTAAGTTGTAGTTGGAGTTGTTGCAGCTGCAATTGTTGTTGCAGTTGCAGTACCAACACCAGTTACAGTGCCAATTCCTTCATACCAGTTGCAGTGAAAGTTTTTATTAAGTGTTGGGACTGTTGTTTTATTGTCCTAGTGCGCCTTACTGTCAGAGGTATGTACTTACATGTGTTTAAAATGTATTATCATTCTAAAGGGTATTTGCAGGAGAAAGGATCTTTTAAATCATAGATCCAAAAGGATCACATATCCAGAAGAATCACACATCTAGCACATTCAGAGGAACAATGCACCCCATGTTTGATTATTGTGATATGCATCTATTTATTATGAGATTATGAACATCTAGGTTGTATGATGAAGTTATGACCTTCATACTAACCATTGGTCAAAATTAAAATCAAGGTATTAGATTGATTAACGCTGAGATTATAGAGTTTATTCTCTAACCTAGACTTATGTCAAGAAAGCATATTATCTCAGGACAGGCTGAAGAGAATACTTGTCATCTTGAGTAAAGGAGACGAGCAACACACTCATTCTTAAGGACAAGACTCTAGGTTCCAGTTTTGATTGATTAGGTTGATAAGATTCAAATTTGCAAGCAAACACTATAGTTGAGATAGCAATCTTTGAAAAGTCTTATTCTTGGTAGCATGTGATCATATTGAGTTAAATGCTTATTACCAGATATAACTAACATCTCTCTAAGAGAAAATTTTGGTTTTGTTTCCAGGAGGAATGATTGATCACAACACTAGAAGAGTGTTGCTCTCATTTCTTATTGTACTTCTTACTTTTGACCCCTGTTTCAGGCAGGTCACAAGTGATAGCTCTAAAGGAGCTACTCTAACAATTGTTCTTGTTAGTGTTTTATTATTATAAAGAGTAACATTCTTATCTGTTGTTTTTCCCTTGTTGTTCTTGTTCCGAGCAGGTCACAGGTGCCCTAAGGAAACTATAGTGAAGGTTACAAGAGGCAACATATTAAATGAGACATGAAGCAGACTATCCAAGTTGTATGCATAATTGTATACATCCATGTACCAAAGAAGATTAAGAAACTACTTTTGAGAAACAAAGTAACTCATGTGAAGATTGATCGTAATAAGTAGAACGCTCCAAAGATGACTGAACATTGGAATTGTTCAATGAATAATGAAGACACCTTGACAAGAAGCAAAATTTGTTTGAAGCCTGACTCATCATTTCATAATTAAGACTTGGTATTCAACACCACGTATATCCTGCAGAGACTATGAAGTTTTTGTAGATTCAATCAAGAATCAGAGTAAGCCTGATCACATAAAGGATCAGAGGGAGAAGACTATGATGAGACACTTGTTCCAGTAATTAAAGAAATAGTTCCAGTATTCATGAAGACAACCATAACAACGATGATTCTGATATAGTATGAGATTCAGGGGGAGCAGTCCCTGTATTTGAGCCACTCTCAGATGAAGATGTTGCCATGATAGAATAGAGGAACTACTCTCAGAGTTCGGCAGCTACAGTGATTATCAGCTTCAGAGAAGTTGCGGGTGCAGATTCCCAGTCCCAGAGGAACAATTGCAGAAAGAGCAGTAGACATACTCTCAAAGCAGTGAGACAAATAGTGCTTTGTAGAAAGCACATAGCGCTAGCACATGATTGTGCAAATTAAGTTGTAGCTGAACAAATGTACCAGGATTGGTACAATGTGATGGGAAAAAGAAGATATTGATTAAGAAGACTTTTGATCCTGTAGTCATATCAGAACCATCATAGCTCTTATAAAGTGGAAGTTACACCAGATGGATGTGAAAACCACCTTATTAAAAGGTGTTATTAAAGAAGTGGATATAGAACAAACCACGAGGGTTTGAAGTTGAAGATAGAAAGACTCATGTCTACAGGTTGAAGAAAGCTTTGTACGAATTAAAGCAAGCTCCTAGAGCTTAGTATGACAGAATTGACAGTTTCCTGACGAGCTTGGGCTTTACCAAGAGTAAAGTTGAATCTAACCTTTACTTTAAGGTTATGAATGATGAGCCAGTTATATTATTGTTGTATGTAGATTACTTATTCTTAACTGAAGAAGAAAAGCTCATCACAGATTGTAAGAAGAAGCTCGTTGCAGAGTTTGAGATGAAAGACCTAGGCCTGATGCATTATTTCTTAGGTCTTGAAGTTTGGCAAAGCCAAGAGAAGATCTTCCTTAACAAACGGAAGTATGAAATAGAAATATTGAAGAGGTTTGACATGTTGAAATGTAAAAGCCATGAACACACCCATCGAAACAAAGTTGAATCTCTTGGTGGATACTTCGTCAGAATTGATCGATGCTACTCTGTACAGACAGATTATTGGTTCATTGATGTATCTGATGAATACCTGGCCATATATATGTTTTGTTGTGAACACCTTGAGTTAGTATCGGGTAGAGCCCAAACGTGTTCACCTTGTAGCTGCAAAACATGTGATGAAATACCTTAAGTGTACGTTGGAATATGGTCTCTGTTATACTAGAGCTCATGACTTCAGACTGTATGCATATACAAATTCAGAATGGGCTAGAAGTGTTTCTGATAGAAAGAGCACTTCAGGATGTTGTTTTAGTCTAGGTTCAGCCATGACTTCGTGGCAGAGCAGGAAGCAATCCAACATTGCTCTCAACATGGCAAAAGCGAAATACATTGCAGCATGTTCCGCCAGTTGTTAAGCCATATGGCTTCGGAAGTTGTTAACGGGTCTATTCGATCTGGAGATGGAAGCCACTGTGATAACCAGAGTTGCATAAAGATGATGGAGAACCCTATGTTCCATGTTAAGTCGAAGCACATAAACATCCGGTATCACTACATTCATGACATGATGCAGAGAGGAGGTGCAAAGCTCCAATATGTTGGCACAGATGAGCAAGTTGCAGATGTGTGGACCAAGCCTCTGTCTCGTGTAAAGTTTAAATACTTTCGAGACAAGATTGGTATAGTCCGAAAGGACCTCCCTCGAAAGGGGCAGTGATGTTGATGATGCTATGCTATCCTGACCAACAGTGGGTAGCTCAGTTAGGATTTTATATCCCAGGGGATTGATCATCCCTGGACAGATCCCGAAGGTTCGGTAAGGACGATCTGTCATAGTAATCGTGCATGTATATGGCAATTGTGGTCGGTAGTGGTAGCTCCGTTAGGATTTTATATCCTAGGGAATCTTTTATTTCCTTGGCAGATCGTGAAGTTCTGGTAAGGACAGTCTGTCAAAGTACCACGTGGTAGCTCCGTTAGGATTTTATATCCTAGGGAATCTTATGATTCTTGGGCAGATCCCGAAGGTCTGATAAGGATGGTCTGTCAAAGTACCACAAAATGTTGTTGCACCTGCCTCATTTTGTTGCCATATGATGTTGATGATGTTGTTATCTGAACCTCGTGTTGATGATGTTGTTATCTCAGCCTCGTGCTAATGATGTTGATGATGTTGGTATCTCAACCTCGTGTTGATGATGTTGTTATCTCAGCCTCGTGTTGATGATGTTGATGATGTTGTTATCTCAACCTCGTGTTGATGATGTTGTTATCTCAGCCTCGTGTTGATGATGTTAATGATGTTGTATCAGCCTCGTGTTGTCGATGATGTTGTATCAGCCTCGTGTTGCTGATGGTGGTGTACCAGCCTCGTGTTGGTGATATTGTTGTTCTAGCTTCATGCTATTGATGTTGATACTCCAGCTTCATGTTGAAGATGATGATGATGATGCTACTTTAGCTTCATGCTGAAGATGATGATGGTATTGCTACTTCAGCTTCATGTTGAAGATGATGATGATGATGTTGCTACTTCAGCTTCATGCTAAAGATGTTGATGATGATATATCAGTCTTGTATTGATTGATGATGTTGTATTAGTGTTATACTAATTGATGTTGATGCAGATAATGGTGATGATGCTACTCCAACTCCATGTTGTGAAAGATGATGTTGTTGATGATGAGAAAAACTTCCAATGATTTATAGATGTGTCAGTCGATGATCCAGATGTTGTTGATGTTGTTGCCCTCTCTCTCTCTCTTGATGATGTTGTATTGGGTTGTGTCAGTAGAATACCCTTCTTGTTAAGGGGGAGTGTTGAAATATTGTAACTGCACCTCATTGTAACTAAAATATTGTAACTGTCAGCTAGTATAAATAAGAGATGACAGCACCTCATTCTCTCACTCACTCAAGCCACTTATCTAGTGTGCAAGTTTGGAGGTAGCTACAGTTGGAAGAAGAAAGAGAGAGGCGCATTGCTCAATCTTGGATATTCTCTAGTGTTTGGTCTTTTATCTTGGCATTGTATTAGCAATCTATATTAAGGAAGTTTTTGTTGGGTTTTTCCCCCATGAGGGTTTCCCAGGATAAAATGTTGTGTACATTGTGATTGTGTTTCTTTCAATGATCCTGCTTATGCTATTATTATCTAGTAAATTGAAAAGAACCTAATAGCAGCTCTAAATTTAACACAACCTTCAGTATATCAATGCAGAATCATACAAATGGGGTCCATGATGAGGAGCTTAAAGCTCCTAGAGTTGCAGATACAGATAAAGGTAATGACATTGTACCAGAAGCGTATGTTCCAAAAGATCATAATATGGCAGAACCACATCCACCCCGAGAGATGATTACAAATAAGAGAAGACCAGATTGGGCTCAGAAGATTATTCAGGATGCAGAGAAGTATGGAGCTCCAGATGAAACTTTCATAGAAAGTAAGAAACCACGACCATATTCTAGCTATATGGCATTGTTAAGTGATATCATTGATGCAGAGCCTACCTGTTATGAAGAGGTTGCAGAGAAGAAAGCATGGAAGGATGCCATGATTGAGGAGTACCAGTCCATTATAAAGAATGATGTTTGGGATGTGGTTCCAAGACCAAAATAGAAGGCACTGGTGAGTTCAAAATGGATCTACAAGACGAAGCATTTCGTTGATGGCAGTATCGAGAAATATAAGGCAAGGTTTGTGGCCCGTCGTTTCTCCCAGAAAGAAGGAATAGATTATGAGGAGACATTTTCTCATGTGGCAAGATACACTTCGATTAGAGCTATACTTGCGATAGCTACAGTAACGAAATGGAAGGTACACCAGATGGACATGAAGACAACTTTTCGGAATGGTTTAGTAGAAGAAGATGTGTACATGGAGCATCCACAAGGTTTCAAAACACATGACAGGCAGACATGTGTGTAGGTTCAAGAAAGCCTTGTAAGGATTGAAGCAAGCCACCAAGGCATGGTACGGTAGAATTGATAGTTTTGTGATGAGCTTGGGATTTACCAAGAGTAAAGCAGATTCCAACCTTTACTACAAGGTTGTGGATGGTGGACCAGTGATATTACTGTTGTATGTGGATGACATGTTTCTAATAGGAGACGAGAAGCTCATTATTGAGTAAGAGGAAGCTTGCTACAGAATTCGAGATGAAAGACATGGGTATGATGCACTATTTCCTAGGTCTAGAGGTAAAACCGGATGAGATTTTCCTTAACCAAGGAAAATATACTATAAAAATCCTAAAGAGATTCAAAATGATGGATTGTAAAGCCATGCCTACACCGATGGTGACAAACCTGAAGCTATTGAGTGATACATCTTCAAAGACAGTGGATGCCACCATGTATAGATAGATGATTGGTTCGTTAATGTATTTGGCGAACACAAAGCCAAATATATGTTTTGCGGTGAACACATTTAGTCAGTATATGGTTGAACCGAGACGTGTTCACCTGATGGCGGAAAAACACGTATTGAGGTACCTGAAAGGTACAAAACAAATGACTATGGACTCAGATATGTTTCAGATCGTGGGATAAGACTGGAAGGCTATGCTGATTCAGATTGGGTTGATAGTGTCGTAGATCAGAAGAGTACTTCAGGATGTTGCGTTAGTTTGGGATCAGCTATGATCGCGTGGCTCAGCGGGAAGCAGACTAGTGTGGCACTCAGTACGACCGAGGCAGAATATATAGCAGCATGTTCAGCTAGTTGTGAAGTTGTGTGGCTTCGAAAGTTAGTTGCAAGGTTGTTTGATCTTGAGTTGGAGGTGACTTGTATCTTCTGTGACAACCATAGTTGTATGAATTTGTCTAAGAAATCATGGTGATACTTATGACATGATCTGCTTGATCATGAGATAGTCTGCGTGGCTATGGTGATGTTACTTGTAGATTGGTCTGCAAGACCATGTGAGTTTTGCCCATGCCATGTGAAATGGATGGATGTGATTAAGACCATTACTTGAAGAACATCATAGTTAATACCTCCCTAGCTAAGAGGGAGTGTTGATGTTTTGGTAGTTGTGGGAGGTATTAACCTTCAGTATAACCTTTGTCCTTAGAATAAAATATTCTGGAAGCAAGAGAACCATTAAACAGACGTGGAAATACCCTAGAAGAGAATTCGGCCCAAGGAGAATAATTATAAAGAATTAGAAGGCTCCAGAAAGAGAAGTTGGCCCCACATGAAAAGTCACTTAGACAGGCTAGTATAAATAGAAGTAAGGCGCTACCTCATTTGGACACTCTCACTCACTCAATTTGGCTGCAAGCCTAAGGAGAAACAGTTGCAGCAGCTATAGTGGTGACGCAGAAGGAGGCGCAAGTCTAAGGAAGGTGATGCAGCAGTTGCAGTGGTGAAGTCTCTCCTTGCTCAGTCTTTCTGATATCTATCTCTTGTGTGCTTCTCTTGATAAAGGTACACTCTCTTGGTATTGTGTTGTTTCTGCAGCTGTGTTGGTATTTCTGGTTAAGCTAGCCATTGTACTAGGATTTATCTGTTGGTTCTAGAGTGGACTTGTCAGAATCTATCTAAGAAAAGGTTATTGTGCTCGGGGGTGGCACATGTAAGTGTCTATGGTTGAGTGACAATGGGGTAACATTGTCTATGGTTAAACGAGCATACCAAAATTTTAACACGAAATCCCAATTACTCTCCCAACTCCATCCACATCCCCATCGAAAGGGTCAACATAAAGCTTCTTAATTTTTGTAGAACTTGCCCAAGATCTGCTAAAAGGTTTATGACATGCTTCAGCAAACATGGGCCAAGAACACGACATCACATGACTAGCATCAAGTTGCTCCACATTTTTAGGTTGGTGAAAAAGAGTTTAGCTGTGTTTGAACACGCAGTGCTTCAAAAATTAGCAATGTCACAAGCTCAAGACTATTCAATGTGGACCTTGCACTATCACGTGACAAATAAATCCCCATGCATTCAAGTTGGGCCTTCCACCTCAGAGTGGCATTCATGATGTGGACAATGTCAAGTAGTTGATAGGCTTTGTAGTGAAATTGGAAATGGGGTTGACCCATAGCATTTATGGTTTTACCTCAAATAACAATTCCTTGGGCTGCAGATGGCTTTGCTTCAACCCTGAGTTGGAAGGTCATTTGTACAAACTTTAACCTCTAAAGCCTACGCAAAATACATTCATGTTTCAGTTGAGAACCCTGTAAAAGTCATCCTTGGAACTGAAGAAGGCCCTCTTTCTTGGTTTCTCATTGACAGAGGTCTACAAGTGAACAGAAGATTAACACACCATCCATGGCGGTTTGCCAGGTTGGTGAAAGCCATGCATTGTGAAATCCCCCCACCCCCCAAGCTTCAAGTCTCAACTAGGAAACGATTGTGCTTGTTCTCATGTACTTCGTTGTACAAAAGTGATTGCAACACCATTTGGGGCCAAGAGCAAGCGCTAAGCAATTTCACAAAATAGATACCCCCCAATGGAAACAACACAGACAATAGATTGCTTTCACAAGTTTGTGTGCTTGTAAGGGTGTTGACAAGAAGCATCCATATAATATTAAAGAATAAATAAAATACAAATAAAAAAACAAATCAACATACCTAGAAGTGCAAAAGCCACATTGTTCCTAGTGTTGGTACATTGAGACCTTAAAACATATTTTCTAGTTTTGTCCCCCAACGAAGTTTATGTGGGGTCCAAACTCTAGGTCAATAATACTTCCCTGCCTCCATTTCATGGAAAGTTGCCTTCTTAGGCTATCGCCTCCCGTGGGCACTTGATTTTCATTATGCATGGTTAGTACTTCACGTTGAATTGCTTTAATTCATCTAAAAGAAACACAATGATGTGTTGATTAATGACAAAAAGTCTTCTCACATTCTATTCTTGCGTATTATTGTGGAAGCACATTGAAATCGAACACTTGCAACAACTCTTGGATCTTTGGAGTGGAGCTCCCCATACCATGCACTGGGAGCCACCTAGCTTATCTCGTCGCCCATCAACATAATCTCACCAAGGCAAAAGTGTGTTCACCACTACATGTGGAAGCAAGTTCATAAGCATGGGGAGCAAGGGCATCATTTGCCTCCTTCGACCAAGAATGATAAGCAATTTCTTACCTTGGCTTTGTCCATATTAGAGAATCCCAAACCCCCGCAAGAAGCTAATCACTGAGACAATCTACTCATTGATGATCTTCCCTCACTCACTAGATGGGCCCCAACCCTAATGACTGCAATACCACCCACCTATTGTTGGCATAATTGTTTCTTTAGTGTTTATTAACAGGTTGTTTACCTTTGGGATTTTGGGCATTGTTACTTGGTATTTTCCACATAGTTTATTATGGCTCTTTGTATTCGGCTGTTTTGGCATTAGCAAGGGTGCACATTTGAATTTTGATAGTTTTTTGTTGCTAGTAATTGTGGAGTTTGCATGTGCGACCCACTTCATTACACGTGGGGATTGCCTTTTTTCCTTGAAGCTATGTAGATATTGTTTTAATAACCAAAGGAAGCCTTATTGTCAAAATGCCAACCAGTTGAAACTATATGAGCCACCTCATTTCACGGAATTGATACCAGGGACGTTTGGAGGCCACAATACCAGATTTTCCACAACCCCTTCCTAGTTATGCTCTCTTTTCTATCCAAATCAGATCCATTCGACAGCATCACATCACCACTTGATGGACTGCAAGGGTGCTTTGCCCACTCTAGCCAAGCAGTTGTCCCAATCAGCATTTGAGCCGTAATTGCCAGCTCTAGCAAAAATCTGGGATAATTTCCTTTAATTGATGAGACTTAGTCTACTAAACGTGTATAAGACTTTCATAGTTTGCACACAGAAATGTTGGAGATCTTAGGGGCCTCTGAATTCAATATTTTTGTGATCTGGATATGACTTGGAATTTAATCTAATAAAGCAACCTCTCAGGATCAGGAAATGATATAATTTGTTGCTAATATTAGACCATGCTTTAGTGGACCCTAAAAACCCACATACCATAAAATTATGACGAGGAAACGTATTTTATTCTCGTAGTACAACTTGACCATTTCAAAATCTTCTAAAATGTAGAAATAATATTCAAATACAAATTAGAGTAAAATGAAGTTTCTTGCGTGAAATACAAACTAGAAACACTTGGAATTTTAAATTCAAGGAATTGAGATTATGCATAGCTAATCAAAGGAAGCATTTTAGTGAGAAGCGCTTGTCTCTTGGCTCTCTCTTCCTTACTCGGGGAAGTGATTGGGCAAATATTTCAACCTTGTTTAGCAATAACAATTGTTGCATAAGCTTGAGTCGAGTTTGCTTGACACAACGAGTGTGGAACTGGAAATTTTTTAGTTAAAGCAGGACTTATCCTACAGGGCAAATTTTGGCTAGTATCTTTGCACAATATCCTAGGATAACTATAGCATGAATAGGAAATAGAATTGCAACCAAAAAATATAGATGGAGTTCCACCCTGTGCTAGATTTCTTGTGTGATAATACAGAATAGGAAAATCGCAAGGAGTTATTATTGATGCTCACATTGTTATCCCACGGGAAAAAAATATAACTACATAGATCCCCAAGGAGTTTCAAACAAACTGCCATTATAACGGCCAAGTTTGAAAGCATTATGGATAACACAAATTTCTGCACATCTCTTAGGCACTGTAGTAATATAGTAGGAACAAATAAAAAGATGGTTTCCTGGTGGTCTTCGTAATTGACGAAAACATTCAATCATGTGACATTTCTCATCACTCATATTTCTGCAATCCAAATATCATTAGGCAAAGAGAGCCCCATAGCAGCATTGAGATTGAAAATAACTGGTTCCAGAATCACTTCAAGAGTTGAAAATCCAGTGCACTCCTAAAATCTTTTTCCATTGATTCTTGAAGATTAAATGAACACAAGCACAAAAATAACTGCCCATTTTACAACTGACCGAACAAATTAGAAACCAAGTTGACAATGCTTATATTGGTTTCCAGAGATGAAGTCAAGGTAAACAGATATGTGATCTCAAATGTTCTTGCATATTTTCAGACAGAAACAGAGAACTAATGCTTGAAGAGAAAGTTAGATGCTTGGTATCAACTTTATTTGATATGTTGGACTTCAAAATTATGCATCATCAAGATACAGAAAGTATAGATTTTGTTTTGGTCCTTAACACAAACTGATATACAACAGACTAAAATGAGCACCCAGGTTCATTATTATGATGTCCACCAGCCTATAGTAACATCTTGTTGAGATTTTATGTAATTTCGGAAGTTATTCCTAAGTGTAATTATATTGGTTATTCTTAACTGTAATTGTGAAAGGGTTTATTGATAAGTCATGTCTTTTAGGTCTTTTAGAGTATAAATAGAGGTTACATCGAGTCATTTTGATCACTCATTGAATATAACTACAAGAGAGTGGTACGCACTTATCTAGGAGGCTATTATTGGTTCGTGTCTRGATCTCTTTGGTCTTGAATTAGTGAAAGAGCATTGTATAACATTGTACATGTTGGAGGAATCTATACTGAGGAAAGTTTGCMGGGTTTTCTCCCTCTTGAGGGTTTCCCTAAGGATATATCGTGTTGTTTTGTGGATATCTATCTTTCAGTTGTGATCCTTTTGCTTATTAAATAATAATATATATATGCAATAATATATATATATGCAATATCATCTCTCTTGAAAAATCAACATGGTATCAGAGCGAGACCAAGCCTAACTCCCTCACAGGAGGGCCTGGGAAAATAAAAGAGATAGCTTGCATTTGGATTCGGAGGGATTGATCTAAACAGTGAGAGAGATGGGAGCAATGAAGGAATTGGTGTCATGAGCAGTGGCAAATGTCGCTGCAAAGTTGGCTCCATGCCCGAAATATGAACCCACCGACTGTAAATATGGACTTAGAAACAGAAATCCCATCGTTGTATCTTCAAAGTACAATGGATACGCCCTCGTCGAAGAAATGCCTTGGGTGTAATAAATATGGAAAACGAAGTGCACGTTATAATTCTTCCCATGACAGAAGCTCTAGTAGCCTGGTGCATTTGGTTAGATCCAGTAATTTCTTTGCTCTTATGGGATGTGCAGAAGGCGTGGAAGAGGACCCCTATTTGGATTCCAGGACATGCTCTTGTTCCCAGCGCCTTTATTATCCAATTGCTCTCTTTTACTAATTATTCTCATATCAACATATATTCAGGCAACAACTACAAAACAAAAGAGGTGGTGGCCGTTTTGGTTAAAATCAGTTGGTGATTGATAGCAGAAGACTTATGATGTGTGTGGTTGTGGATTATTTGCTTCGAGGAATGGCATGTTCAGGCTCTATGGTGGGGAGCAATCTTACAGCATTGGCATCAAGTATAATACTCAATATTATCTCTGAGCTTCATTTTGTTTGGAAGGTGAAGAAGCCAAATGAATTATCGAGTGCTCCTCCTCCCGACTCTAATCTGGAGACCAAATGGTTTGACATAGAATGGTCCATGGTGTCCAGCAAATCTACATAGAGAAACGTGATGAGGGCAACCCAGAATTGTGCGTTATGGAAATCCTTGAGGCTCAAGGCCTCGACGGTGCTTGTGATCCTGTGCACGTCTACGACTTTATTTAAAATATCATAGGCCTGGTTTCTTGTTGTGGAGTTGTCGAAGTGGGTGGAGATATCATGATACCAAAAAAAACCTTTACGGAAATTTGTGAGACATTCCCATTGAGCTACCAAAACGATGGAGCTTCCAAGTAAAAGGATCCATCGAAGTGTTGTATTTTAAGCAGTTTATTTGATCGATGGTTTCAACGGTCGAATTGGGTCTCAGTGCGCACAGTCTTTTCAGCGACCACATCTCATTTATCGGAGGCGAGGATAATCGAGATAAGGAATCTACGTGGTGAGTTGGTAAAAGATTAAGAATTAAAACATTGAACGACGATGTTAAAACTCATGGGATCTGATCGATTAGGTGATCACGGGCGAGACAAAATGGGAGTTGCAATTTTCAATCTATTTAATTATGGATGTGATTGTGTGCACCATGTGGTGCTGGTAGCGATGAAAATGACCGATGGCATCATTTCAAAATCTCCAAGTAATGACATTACCATGAGGAAGAGAAAGAAGATGGCATTGTTTCAAATCCTCCAATGTAGACGATGACATTGTATATTGATAAAATGCCAGTGGGTTTATGAGCATGAGAATGTTGTGGGAGGAATTTGTATAATGTGAAATGAGAATGCCTTTGACGACAATATGGTGTGAATAAATATGCTAGAGAGGCCTATACAAGAATATATTGTCGTGACTATTTTATGATACCAACAATGATCCAATACGTGCAACATAAGCCTGTAGGGGCCATCCCGCCTTCTTGTACGTTGTGGGCAGCGTTAGCGCTGCATCATTTTGGTATCAGTTTGGTATGATAGCCTAAAATTTTTTGAAGGCCAGGGATAAAGACGAGTTGTGAAACTACCATATTAATGCTTTGGGAGTCGAACCTTGTTCATGGTTGGCGTTTGCATCTGCTTGGAGCAAAGTCTTTGGTATAGTCAATGCCAGTTATGATACAAATTGTTCGACGTTGTTAGTCACAATCACTTGAATCGTTGGTGCATGTTTATGTCAAATGATATTCATGAGAAATGCATATGGAAAAGTGTAAGATTGGAACAATCACCTTGGGAAAAAGACAAGAGAAGAACTATGGTTGCCATGTTTTGGATTATCTGCAATTTGTCGTTGGAAGCCATGGCTAGGAAAGAGGTGATCAATTGAATGCAAATCCATTGTATAGCCAATTGGGAATGCAAAGAGAATCCTCTCGGATGGAAAGAACCCTGATTTGGGTGTCTAAGTTTGTGAAGGCGCGTTTAGAAATATGCAAGAGGAAACAATGAAAAAGAGGAAATGTTACTGCTGTGTAGAGAGGTGTCTGTCGAATTTGTTGTTGCAATTATAGAAGTGATGAACCAATGATGCACATGGTGTTCTATTGTGAATACTCTTTGCATTAATATGTTGATTGGGCTACAGTTGTGCATGCCTGCTATTCATGATAGAATCATGGTTCATAGAGGACGCAGCCAGTCAGGAGGGTTGGGATATGGATTTTGCCTCAGTCATAGAGGGAGCAACCAATGAGGCAAACTGGACAGTAGGGTTTGTTTTCAGTGACAGAGGGAGTTGGCCTCTGAGTTTGACAAGAAGGATATTAGTCTCGTACATTACTATTTGGTATTAGAAGTATGACAGATGAGATCTTCCTTGGTTGGGGAAAATATGTTGTGGAGATCCTAAAGAGGTTCAGGGTGTTGCACTGTAAACTAATGGCTACACCGATGGCATCAAATATGAAGTTGTTGGATGATACGACTTTAGAGGTTGTGGATGCTACATTATATAGGCAGATGATTCGATCATTGATGTATTTGATGAATACACGACCAGATATATGTTTTGTTGTGAACACCCTGAGTCGGTACATGGTTGACCCCAGACGTGTTGACCTGATTGCAGTAAAACATGTGATGAGGTACCTTAAAGGTACAGTGGATTATGGGCTTAAGTATGTTGCAGACAGTGAGATGAATCTACTTGGATATTCGGATTCAGATTGGGCTGGTAGTGTTGCAAACCGAAAAATTACATTGGGATGTTGTTTCACTTTCGGATCTGGTATGATTTCATGGATCAGTCAGAAGCAGTCATGTGTAGCACTCAGTACGGCTGAGGAAGAGTATGTGGCAGCATGTGCAGCAAGTAGCGAAGCAGTGTGGCTTCGGAAATTGCTGATTGGATTATTCGATATTGCGATGGAGGCGACTTGTATCTTGTGTGACAACCAAAGTTGTATAAAATTGTGAGAGAACTCGGTGTTTCATGATAGGTCGAAGCATATCGAAATCAGGTATCACTATATCATGGATATGGTGCAAAAGGTAGCAGTGAGGCTCCAATATGTGGCTACCGATGAGCAAGTTGCATATGTGTTGACAAAGTCGTTGTCAAGGATGAGTTCGAGTACTTCAGGGACAAGCTCAACGTAGTCCCTCTTCAGAGGGAGTGATGGCTTCAGAAGTTATCGCAAGGTAGTGGATGTCATGATGACATGTAACTATTGGATAGCTACCCACTGGCCCTAGACGCATTCTGAAGAGACGAGGTACAGATGTTATCGCATGGTACTGGATGTCATGCATAAAATATCCGAGTTTTCTGCGGGAAACTGGATAGTCTCATGATGACATGTTGTAGCTATAGTAGAGCTACCCACCGGCCTTGGATGCATGCTGTGAAGTCACCATGGATTTCCTGTGATGTATAGATTTGTGTGTCCGACAATCAATGGTCATGAGCTCGTGTGGATGGCGACAATGTTAGAGTCTATGTCGAATAGAATACCTTCCTCATTAAGAGGGAGTGTTGAGATTTTATGTAATTTCGGAAGTTATTCCTAAGTGTAATTATATTGCTTATTCCTAAGTGTAATTGTGAAAGGGTTTATTGATAAGTCATGTCTTTTAGGTGTTTTCCAGTATAAATAGAGGTTATATCGAGTCATTTTGATTACTCATTGAATATAAGTACAAGAGAGTAGTACGCACTTATCTAGGAGGCTATTCTTGGTTTGTGTCTAGGTCTCTTTGGTCTTGAATTAGTGAAAGAGCATTGTATGACATTGTACATGTTGGAGAAATCTATACCGAGGAAAGTTTGCAGGGTTTTCTCCCTCTTGAGGGTTTCCCTGAGGATATATCATGTTGTTCTATGGATATCTATCTTTCAGTTGTGATCCTTTTGCTTATTAAATAATAATATATATATACAATATCATCTCTCTTGAAAAATCAACACATCTTTACCTGAAACTGAGTCCTCCACATGCCAGGAATGAAGCCTTCCCCTACATTAAGATCTTCGCTGCTAAATTGGCATGGATAATCTCCTCAGTAATCACACATTTTTAAAAGGGGAAAAATGTTTCACAATATGCCTTTTGGTTTCAATTGACTACAATCAAAAAATGTGTCTCTTGCAATCATGTGAAAAGTTTCAGTTGACTAGAGTTAAAAATGTCTGTCTTCCTTGCAATCATTTTAGATGTGAATTTCTCAATTAAAAATAGGTTTATTTTAAGCCTGTGATGGAAAATGGCTCGTTGCATGTGAAGCAACAAACATTTGCATAGTTCAAAGTTCAAACTTACCATACATTTCAAGAAGCACATAAATGGCACACTAATGCCAATAACATAGCGTATTCCCAATTTAGGAGTCCGCTGGTCTGCATGACTGGACCATAGGCTAACATTACACCATCTCCCAGACAGTCAGAATCTTGAATGGTATTTATGTAGCAGGTTCTCCTTCAGAAGCAGTGACTGCTGGTTCACTGGCATCATCCTCTGCTCTCAGTTGGGAAGAAACCTCATCAATTGCAGCATTTAGTTGAGCTATTTTTTCATTCAAAGTCTTCCTGGTCTTCTGCTCTTTGACATACACATTAACATGTAAGTACAACTTACATCATGCAAACAATGTCAGAGTGAAACACACAACAACCAATCACACTAACACTACGATCATAAAACAAATGCATATTAGAAACAAAAGCCACTCTGCAGATAAAATTAAAAGAATGCCAGATCAGCATTTCTAAAAAAAATACAGAAGTATGAATGAGAAATGATGTATACATGCACACACAAGAGAAACTTGTTACAGAATATATACAAACCAGAGAAAGCGCATTTAGAGATCTTCTCTCATATGTTCCCTGAAGCTGGAACCCATAAGAAAAATAAATATGTTCTGAGGATTCAGAAAAAGTTGGCAGTTCATACCATGGAACATGTAAAAAGAGACCAGATGAAATGCTCCAAGCAGTCATAAGTGAAGAAAATGTGGTGGAAATGGTAAATATACATACTAGTTCAAAACGAAACAGTGAGCACATAGAAGACAGAAAAACTCATGCATGGCTCATATTTAATCACAAGCATCATTATATCAATTCTGGTGATCAGGAAGAACAAGAGGACTGTTGCAGAACATACATGATAAGAACTAAAGATATCAGTTCTAAGAAAATAAAAAGTTTTGAAAAGAAAATCTAATAGAGTATTAAAAAATAATTACTTAGTGTTCTCAAACCTTTCAAATTAAGAACTTCCAACTAGTTCCGGAACTCATTGAGCTGATCAAATTAAATATGTGCTACATTTTCAAGGATGAATATTTAAAAAATAAAAGGCATTTTTAAAACTAGCTTTGAGTAAAGGATTTAGAAGTTGCACCATGGCCATAGTTCTTTATGGTCAAGGCAAAGGTGTTTGTGTGTGTCATATGTATGAATGTCCTTTTCCTTGTACTGTTTTTCTTGGGGGTGGGGAAGTGTTGGAAAGCACACATCAACTTTTCATTTGGTTATATACCCTCCATCCAACAACAATATCTTTTTAGTCTAAACCCAGTGCTTGAATACGCCATAGTATAACCAAAAGGATATCCATACATCTGACAGACAAATAACTCCTTTAACTACTCTCTGATGGGAAACTTTAGGTTTGGTCATAAATCTGAAATTAGTGCCTTTATCATAAATTATATCATGTCTAAGTATGGTTAGATAAAACAAACTTCCCACAAACTGCCTGTAGAATGTTCCATCAACAGACTCTAAATCTCCATGCATCGATAACTTCGCAGCAATCTCCATAGTAGTAGTCACTGATGTACAATCTTCCATCCTGAAGTTCTTTAGGGTCTATGTGCATGCTTGGCTTGTGACATCAAGATATGATTTTCCTTTTGTCAAATTTCTATCCGAAAACAGTAGTGGATGCCCAACGATGTCACCTCAAAAATGTCGTGAATCTCTATCACATGTTCATTACTTCCAACTATGATGAAGTTATCGGTGTATATGACAACTATTACAATGTCAATTCCAGTTGTTTCACACAAAAGTTAGCATCAGACAGAATCCTTGTGAATCCTAGATTCCTAACTTGCTGCAATAGTCATTTATCCAGGCATACATATGCCCTTGGTGCCTGTTTTAAACCATACAGAGCAATTCTAACCTGCGGTGTTCCTTGCCCACAACCTCAAAACAAGAGGGTGTTGCATATACAGTTCCTCCTGCAAAACGCCAGTAAGAAAGGCACTTTTAAGTTTTTACATCCATTTGGTGTAATTTCAATTTAATTGTGCTGCAAGTGCAGGGATTAACCTCATGGTGTTCATTTAACCTCTTCATAGCATATTTACTAGACTCTGGGTCCAAATCAACTCTCAAGTCTGACTCCACTCTGTCAGAAAACTAAATTGAGCCACCTCTTCTGAGTATGGCTCAGCCCTAGTCATACTCACAAGTTTCGTTTGCAAGCATGACACAGACAAGCAAGTACAATGTGAGTCAGATTGGCTCCGCATGTAACTCGTGAGTCACAAAATTCAGTCGTTTGTCTATAAAAGACACCCATTTTGCTTGTTTTACTGACCTGATTTCATAGCAGACAATTAGCAGATCTGTCGACCATCCAGAACCATTGTGCTTTGTAGTATGTCACATCATCCATATACTTTGAAACATATCACTACCGAAAGTCTGCATTATATGGTCAGTGTTAACTATTAAACTGATGCAGGATATCTTTTTTTACTTACTGTATGTTTCTTTCTGAATCAACTCACAGCTTTTTCCCGAGCCTGAGTCAACTCTTAGTCTTTGCCTCCCCAAGTCAATCCCGAGTCTGGTATTGTAATTTTGCTTCACAGTGTATGCCCTCTTTTTAGGCATAAGCCTTTAGCCACCAATCTGACATTGTGTTTATCTAGTGGACCATCAGACTTCTACTTGAGTCTATATACCCATCTACAACCAATTGCATTTTTACCCAAATCAAAAGCCTGATTTCTATTTATGCCATCCATTTCTTCCTTCATTGACTTTTTCCATTCAATATCATTACAAGCTTTATCAAATGAGCAAGGTTCACTCCAATTTGTAACCCAAGTCAAAAGTGCAGCATTTACCTAATTTCCCTTGATACTTGAAGTCTGTTGAAATCTCCTTGATCTTCTTGGATGACTTCCTTATTCTTCTCCAATCAACATATCCTCTGGTTATATATGCTTGGTAGTTTGTTGATACCACTTGAACAACAAACTAATTTCAAATTGTCATTTATTAAACAAAATTGTACAATAAGATATGAACAACATAAACACTGAAACAACAACAAAGAAGAAAACAACTACCAACCCATCAACCCGTGCATAAGGTGTACCACTTGTCATCTTGGGGTGGTCATCCTTTCAGTAGATAAAGTATCAGTGTTACTTATTTGGTTGCCCTATTCTTGGCAATGTAGAACTATATTCTTCCATCTCTATGCCAACTTGAGTGACAAGCTCTTCAAGAATTGACACTAAATATTCTTCTTTACCATCACCCAACGCAATGTTTTAAAGCTCGGACTTGAACTCGAAATAGGCAAAGGGTCAACTCAAACTCAGCCTGGAATTGGACCGATTTGAATTTTAAAACTCAATTTCCTAAAAAATACATAAAATATTAAAATTTTAGGGAAAAAAATATATTTTAAAGATTCTAAACCATTAGAGACAAAATATGTTTGCTCATGTGTATACCATGTAAGAGTGAATATATCAAATTGGCACCAAGTGCAATACATATCTGAAACTAAATAAATAATCAATGAGGCTCTAAATGACCTCTAGAATCCAAAAAATAACAAGCATGATGCTACAAGCTACTAGCCTACTACATATCACAAATCAACATAGTCAATCATCAAACTCATCACCACTACTGGAAGTGGGATCCTTGGCATGAATTACAAGATTTGGCTTCGAGTCGAAGGACTCCTCAACAACAGTTGCAACTGAAGTTGTGCGAGGCAAATAGAGGGGGGCTCTCTAGATAATGTGTTTTTAGGGTTTTGGGTGATAGAATTTAGGCTTTAGGTATAAATTTTAAAACAAATAGTTTTCACTCAAATTGTGCATTATGGTTGCAATCCCCATTTTTGTGGATAACTATATCAGAGATGATATCTAGAGTCATCCATGTTGCAGACATGGAATGCCGGCAGATGAGCAGTACTTGATGGTTGCCAACATGGACCCCTCCTCTATTTTTTGGCAGCAATTGAGTAGCGGATGTCACCATGACATTGGACGGGCTTGTTGGACATCCCATAGACATGCTACAAGTTGGTAAGCCTCTAACAACAGTGAGTACTGATTTAATATTTGAGGCATTTTTAGAATAGTGCAGATCACTCCTCTTGGTCATGAGACATTAGCTTGTTAGTTATACTTTTTCCCTCGCCATACCTGGGTGGTTGTCTTGGTCTCTTGGGAAAGTTAGGAAGCCTTTTGGATGCAGGGGCACTGGGTCTTGTTTTGGATTAGCCAGTGTCATACTTTTCACTTTCCATATTCATATCCCAGTATCTTTCCAACTACTTATGATGTTTGGTTGTTTTGATCGAGGACAGGATTGTTCCTCTTTCAATGGGCTAAAGCCCTAGGGTGTGTTGACCACCTATTTCGACTAGGTGTCAACGTCATGTACCATGAAGATATGTACCTTGTGGTACAACAAGTTTGAAGACTTTTTGGCTCAACAGGGCAGTTTTGCCCCCAGCACGTCTTTTTGTATACACCGAATGTCCCCTCCCTTCGTGGGATAATAATGTAATATGTCAGCGTGACTCAATTTTTAGTTAGTTACTTAGGACTTTATCATTAGGGAAGTCCTTTCATCGAGTGTTTTTTTTCTTCAGGTAATTAATCTTGCTTACCAGTGATTTTAATTATCCTTGAGTTTTTCACTCCAATAATCCTCCAAAGTCGTGAAAGGCGTTCTAATGATCAAGCCCAATGGCTGACTAAGGTTTAGAAGTGTTGTAAATGACCATGCTAGACATCTCCTAGATTCTTGCGAAATTCCGTTAAGTTTTGATAGGATTTTTTAATAATTAAAATTTTCCGTTAATTGGAAATTTTAATTATTTTTTATTTAAAATGTAAAAATTTGGTCCTTGTAGATTTTGTATAGGGGTGTGAGTACTCAAATCAAATGGCTTATGACCCCCTACACCCTTGGGCCAAGTTTCAGCTCAATTGGACAAGTTTTGCTAGGTCATTGTCCATAAGGATTCCAAGTCAATCAAAAGTCAGCAAATAATTGGCTAAGGTAAAAATGTCAAAAATTGTAAAAGTGTCAGAAGTCATGAGAGAGAGTGGGGAAATGATTTTTAATGTATTTCCTAGGTTGGAAAACTAAAAATCCACTTAGAAGAACCCCCCATGCTAAGCCAACAACCAAAACTGACTTCCCCTAGTGAAAAGTGCGCCCCCCCTTGCTCATGAACTGATGGTAAAGTGAAAATTAAAGTGAGAAAGGTACCAAAACCCTAAGTGAACCCTTCCTACAGCGTAACTTCATGTTTGAATAAAGGTAAAGAGGTTTTCCCCCTTCCCATCTGACCCCTCAAACCCTAACTCACTCCAAAACCCTAAAAGTGTGCCCTCTCTCTCTCTCTCTCTCTCTCTCTCTCTCTCTCTTGGATGAGTGACACATGTAACTCTCCCCACTCTCTCTTTCCCCTTCCCACTTTCTTCTTTGTAATCTCGATGCAAGTATTTGCAGCCACATTTTGTGGGTAATAAAAGTGAAGCTTTGGAGGATCTCTTGTATGCATTTGGAGTATTCTTGGTGCAATGGTATGGTATTTTTACTAAGGTAATATTGCTGCAAATTTTTGGTATTTCCTAGCATTTTTTTACTTGGACACCCAAGCAAAGTACTTTGCTTGGGACAGATTTATGGTAGTATTGCTATAGATCTTTGTGGGTTGTTTCTACTTGGGTTTGCAAAGTATTTTGCAAGCCATTTGGATATACTCACCTTCTTGTTTGATTTTTGTAGTAAGGATTTACATATCTGCAGGTTACCAAAGGCTTGGAGGAGTGGATTTCAGATCTGGAAATTCATTTGTCCAATCATCCAAGGCTTTCTTTTATTTTCTATTTTCATTTTCAGCCATCTATCTTTCAATTTTAAGCATTATTCACATCTAATATTGCAATCTAATCTTTTTTTTCATGTTCAGATTTTTATAAAATAATTTTTGTTTATGTACCAACAAAAAAAACTTGTTCCGAGTACTTTTAGCAATTTCCAGCAAGCAAAGCTTGTTGTTTTATGCAGGTTTTCATCAGTTAAAGGGGGATTGTTACCAGTTTTTTGTCCCAAAAGACTCAAGGAAGCATCCAAGAGTTGCGGTGCCAAAACCCAATTCCCCTTTCATCTTTTAAAGCATTGTAAGCAGCCCAAGAGAATCTCTTGGGCTTGCATTCTCTCTACTTTAATTTCTAAATCTGTAAATTGTAATTTAGTTGTAGCATATTGTCCACACCTTGCAGAGTGTTTGGCTTTGTCATCCATGCAATATCGTGAAGGCTAACTTAAAAGTTAATTTTATGTTTTTGCTTACGATTGTGGATTGATCATGTCGGCTATTCTAAAAGGACCAAATCCCCTTTTGCGAATTGGTCATAATATAATTGTAATAGGCAGAAAGAGAAGTCGGCCCCAGAATATATCAAAGAGACCCCGGAATATAATATAGGTGGTTTACCACCCAGGAGAAGAAGTTGGCCCTGCCAGTGAAAGGACACTCCCACACGTGCCAGTCTTGTATAAATAAGGAGGCTAGCGCCTCACTTAGACACACACACTTGTTCATTGAGAGACAAGTTTCGTAGCTGCAGTTGGAGAAAAGAGAGAGAGAGAGGCGCATCTTTGGGAGAGGACATTCTGTACTTGTTTGAGTTATCTCTTGGCATTGTATTGGCTATCTATATTAAGTAAGTTTTGTTGGGTTTTCTGCCCCATGAAGGTTTTCCAAGATAAATGATATGTCTCTTGTGATTGTGTATTTCTCAGTGATTCTATCCTATGCTATTTTTATCTATTGAAATGCAAAGAACTATAATAATGGCTTAAACATTAACACATAAAAGGGAACATGCAGGTATGGGTTATACTATTCAGTACGAGGACATATGGGGATAGTCTGCAGTTTGTTCTACACAACAATATTGGCCACCGACAGATATCGATTACCCCTACTTAACATCCATGTACTAGTTTGCGGAACATTTTTTTCATGGGAATGACCTCGATGCTCAGTTAACTTATTTCTTGCATTCAACTGGTAATAAAATGCTAGCAATACCCATATCACTATGGATAGTTACTTTGATGACCTAAATCCTTCTCCAAGTATCTAACTACATGGTTTCTTCAGAAAATTGATGCATTTATAGACTGGTCTAGACAATGCATATTCAATTTAGATCACAGGTTGGCATCTCCAAAATGTGTTCTTGCCACGGCTATTCTTTAGCTAC
Organism: Picea glauca; assembly: GCA_000966675.3. Classification (NCBI taxonomy): domain Eukaryota; kingdom Viridiplantae; phylum Streptophyta; class Pinopsida; order Pinales; family Pinaceae; genus Picea; species Picea glauca. The sequence continues at coordinate 57,078 of JZKD02S1676530.1, forward strand.
AGTGGCCCCTCTACATTCACGCATAGTCCAGGAGCTTGCTTTTCTTTTTTTTTTTAATTTAAGATTTTATCGCATCTATCTATTTGAGCCATGGCTTTCAATCAACCACCCGCAGTTGCAATTTGAACCACAATCCAAAGTGCAACTAAGAATATTACACAAGACTACCACCAAATATTATCTATTTGGCATCCCTCTCCGTTCACATTCCAAGCACTCTGAGTGAGGTAAACGAAAGGTATCGATATCGAAGCGGTGAATAAGTGAGGACCGCTACAGGCTTGGGATATGAATATCCAAGCAATGAAGAACGAAGAGGTGCTCCAGGGTTCGGCCCTAAGTATGGCATTTTCCGTAGTGAACCCCTTTCTGCTAAAATGCACACTTCGTAGTGAAGACATTATCTGGAAAGCCGGCCCCGATGTTCATCTATCTGTCCACCAGATCGCTACCCAACTCCCCTCTAAAGCTCCCAACATGGACGCACTTTCCTACACTCTTAAATACCTTTCCACGATGGGAATCTTGCAGACGATCAAGCCAATGGAGTGAATTAATGCGCCCGTGAACATGCAATACACCCCTACCAATCTCAGCAAAACCTACTTCATCTCCGAGGATATTAATTCGTTAAGCCTCGTTCCCTACAGTCTCTTGTAGACACACCCAGTTTACATCGTCGCCTGGGACCATATTCACGAATGTCTGCTTCATGGTGGCAATAATTTCCAGAATTCTGGAACTAAACATCCAGCGATCCGGAGTTCAACAACACCTTCAACGCAACCATGGTCTCACTCACAAAGGTCGGTATGACTGATATCTTAGTTATTTATGATGTCTTCAAAGACGTCAACACGCTGGTGGATTTGGGCGAAGGGCACAGAGAACTGTTGAGTCTGATAAGTTATGTGTATCCTCATATCCATGCCATCAATTTTGATTTTCCTCATGTCATCGTAATTGCACGCACTCTCCCCAGTATTTACAGTTCTTGTAATCTTTATATAGTTATTTGTGCCCATCATGTTACCTTATTCAATATGTTAGTCAATGGTAACTTGAATGTTGCAAGGATTTCTCCCTATTCATAGATACCATGTTGATTTTTCATATCTCTGGAACCTTTGAGACTTCTCAGTTTAAATATGGAAGGTTGTGATTTTCCCAGGCATTCCTATGAGGGAGTTAGGCCCAATCCCGATCTAATACCATGTTGAGTTTTGTCATATGAGATAATATTGTAGATTCTTTCATTATTATTTAATATGCAAAAGAATCACAACTGAAAGATAGATATCCACAAAACAACAAGATATATCCTCGGGGAAACCCTCTAGGGAGAGAAAACCCTGCAAACTTTCCTTAGTATAGATTCCTCCAACATGTACAATTTCATACAATGTTCTTTCACGAAATCAAGACCAAAAAGACCCAGACACGAACCAAGAATAGCCTCCTAGATAAGTGTGTACTACTCTCTTGTAATTATGTTCGATAAGTAATCAAAATGACTCGATATAACCTCTATTTATACTCTAAAAGACCTTAAAGACATGACTTATCAATAAAACCTACCACAATTACACTTGGGAATAGCCAGTACAATTACACTTAGGAGTAACTTCTGAAATTACATAAAATCTCAACAGGTACAAACACCCTTTGCAGCCATCCAAAGACTTGGCAACATTAAACCACTAGGAGACAAGTCATCAAAGCCATCTTTCCTCTTCCATCATTGACCTTTAGGGGTATACTTCTCTTCTTTCCCTTCCATCAATCTCAATCCCCCCAGGGTCACTAATATCGCATCCCTAGAGTGACCTAGTCACCCTCGAAGTGCGGGACCTATATCAAGGTGACATTGGGTAAAGTGTCCCTCAATTATTGCCATTTTGGTGGTTGGGTCAGGTTTTTTCCAACCTACAACTTGTGCGATAACATTTTGACGTCGTTGTCGAGGAGGATTTTGAATCCTCTTCATGCCCTAATGATACTTTGGCAAGCTTCCCTTCCAAAGCCTCTATCCCTTAGCTTACCTGGCGACTCCATTAAAGAACGTTCCCTTTTCCACCCTTGTTAAGTTTCCCTTGAAGCTTGTCTGGCGACTCCACTCTCCATGAACCCACCTTTCCCCCTTTCCCTCCTTCAATGAGACTTGATCTCACCTGGCGACTCCATTGAGGTGTCCTTTTGGTCAATGGAATCATGGCACCATGGGATGAACTCTCATCCAAAACTTGTTATGGCTCGAAGATGGCATGTTTACAGATGGAAAAGGAAAAGGCTACTAATAAAGTTGCTAAGGAAATGATCAATTGCATAAGAGAGTTGCTTCCTACCCTTGACGATGAAGAAGTGCTTGAAGACGAGACATATGAAGAAAGTTACCAAGAAGATCTCGATAAATTTTCTCATGATGAAGATCTAGATGATACATTTGACGAAGACGAAGTACCCGCATCTACCCTTCCACCTGATGATGACCTCCATGCCTCTCTACTCCTCGTGCACATATAAACAAAGAGATGGTCACTTTTGTTGATGGTCTTGTGAAAGAACCTTTACATATGGTTGATGAGCATATAGACACTTTCATACAGACTGGTAGACGCAGGTGGGATTTTGGTCGTCTCATTTTCGATAGAGACCCCATTTACGACAATGAGGGTAGCCCTCAAGGAAAGGGGTTTGAGTTGTCACCTTCACAAGACTATTTTTCATGTGTATTTGATTGGGAGCCTGATGATTACAGGATTACAGATTTATTCGAGGACTCTCAGCAACTTCCGTCCTCAGTATTGGAGGAATAGATTCCCACCATAGGACATGGCCACCTCAGAGCGATCAAAGGCTCACTCCACAAAGAGGAAGCACTTTCATATTGAGGATTTCTACATGGATTTGAAGATAAAGAGGGCACACTTTTGTCTTCCTAGACCTGAGCCTGTCCTTTAACTCATTTCCTCTTCTCAAGGAAATCATGATGTCTTCTTAGGACCTCTCGTATCTGCTCGGTCTTCAAGAAGCAACGATCATGTTCAGGAGAATGAAAATGAGCCTTCATCTACATATAGCAGCCCCCTTCAGAGGTGTATTGATCAAGCTTGGGCTATCACTTCAGGCATAAATCCTTGCATGATCAGAGTTGCAGATATTCTTTCCAGCGGGATTTCCTCCCTCTCACCCATCTCCATGAGTTTCATTTCACAATTAATTATATATCTATTTATGCTCATGATCATTATGTGTTGGACTTATCTTTGTTGTTTTAAATAATCAAGCACCAGGAGAGATACTTTGATGGGATGATCAACTGGTTGCACTGGTCATATGACTTCACTTGACATCACCCATCACCTGATCTTCAGGGTCCCGTGGCCCCCAGGTAAGTAGGTAAGTCATTTTGATTTCTTGCATTTGCATCTTGATTTCTCATATTAGTTTAGATGCATTTCATATTTCATTTTTCTCTACTTGCATATTAATTTCATGCTTGGTTTAGAAATTTTTGAAAAAATGTCAAAAATTTCTTTTGTAGATTAATTTTCATTTTGGATTTTTATGTATATGGATGAAGGTTGATAGCAACACCCTACGTGCTCTGATGATTTTGCCTGAGTTTTGGCAGGCACAGGTCTACCAGCAAATGCTACGATTCTCATGCACTCTACGACGAGCACATGTCCCCAAGTAGGAGCCAGATGTTATCACCATTTTGTGGGATAACTAAGGAGATTATGTCTCAAGGCCCTCAGGTTGCAGATATGGAGTGTTGAGAGACTACATGACCAGTAGTATCCATTTGCACACATGGAGACCCTTCTCACCACCACATAGGTCATAGATTTTCAGATGGCATCCACCACACCAGCTGGCTTCCAAGAGGCACTGGGCCTTGCTCCCTGAGGTACAAGTCAGGTATTATGGTGAGTGTCATTTCAATATTTGAGGCATTTGAGTATATTGTATCTTAGACTGCTTTATATTTCATGACATATGCTTGGACATTATGCCTTTTTCCCTTTTTCACCTTGGTGGTTGACGTTGTGCCCTAGTAAGTGGTCTTCCTCGGGAATGGGTTTGCTACTAGGAACTCCCTTGACGAGCCATCGTATCGTTCCTGACCATACTTACCACTTTTCATCACTTAAACCCCCGATTTCCTTATCTCTTGGGATTTTAGGGTGTATTAACCCAAGAAGGGGTTGTCCCTCATTCTATGGGAAGAAGGGGTTGAAGGCCCAGAGGAATTGTTGTTGGGTAAAAGATAAAAGCTTGCATAAAAACCTTCCATATGCTTCACCCAGGGATCCCCCAAGAAAGCAGTGAAACGCTTATCTGTAAGAAAAGGAGAACCCACAAAAATAATAGATAGAATGCTTATGGGGTTAGTTGGAGGATAGGAGGTCTCATCATGAGCCGGCCTATCATGATCATCGGTACTTAGCAGTATGACATTACCATCATCTGACCACCAAGCCAAGGTAGTGGCTCTCAATTGCACAACTGATAGAAAGGGGCTCTCATCATGAACCAGCCTTCTCATTTCCGCAAGGTATTTGTGGGTGACATTGTCATTATCTGGACACCACGCTAGGACAGTGGCCCTCAACTCGTCCTTAAAACATGAAAGAAACAAAGAAAGGCAAAACGATGGGCTTGGAAATATTGCATTGCAAACAAAGGTGTGGCACACCCTCTACAAAGGCACCCATGAATGAGACACTACAACGGTACAACCCCTTTATGTCATGAACCCCATGTCCATTGAGTCTTGATTCATAACCACTTTATCCACTTTACATGGCTTAGAGAGGGATCACTTGGGAAACATTCCTTGACCTAGGAAAGATCTACCCAATAGGACACCTCATCAACCCTCCCATATCCAAGCTTGGCAAGTCGCATAATGTCTTTGAGCACTTACTTGTTTGACAGGGTAATCTATGATGCACATGCTTAGGTGGATTATTTATTGATTTGATTCACTCATCATGATATTTTGACTTCAGTTCCTTGGAGGGCATGCTTATTTGTCTTTGCAGGACCTAGTTGGTGGACAGTTCTGGAGGAACAAGCCTAACTTGGGCTTCCATGGCACCTGAAGCCCACAGGTTGGATGCCAATGGCCCGCATGCTAGATGAGAGAAACATACCTTCGGAGGCCTAGCAGATGACTTGAGAGACATGACCTAGCGTTCACATGCCAAACGTTTTTCCTAAGAGAGGCAAAACATCATCTCTTGGAGGGTTGATGTCATGCTTGAGGGGCTTGAGGTGGTGATGGCTACAAATGGCACGTCTTGAAGGAAGGAACCCTTGGATCATGAAATAGAAGGTTGGATTGAAGACACGTGGCCTTTGGAGGACCAACCCTATCATCTCCAACTCAATGTTTGACCTAAAAGTGCCAAAACGTCCCTCCTAAAGGGGTGACATCACTTTTAGGGTTTTCATTTGTGCAGAAAGTAGAATTTAAAGATGAATTGTTGAATATTATTTGTGTAAAGGGGAAAGATTAGGGTTGTTGACCCCTAATCTTGTGGTTAACCCTAAAATTATGTTAACAAACTATGTTAGTGACATTTTGTATAAATAGAGATCATAAGATCTCATTTTAAATCATATGTCCCCCATTTGGAGAGGCCTTGGACTGAAATTTTCGCTATCTTTGGCTATTTTCTCTCTTGTGCTCTTGTGTATGGCTACTTTCTTGGTTATTAGTTGGTGGAAGTGATGTGCTAGCCTTGGAAGGCTCTTCTTTTGCTATTGTGGTGGTTTGTCTTAGCATTTTTCCTTGAATTGGTTGTCCATCCACACCAAAACAACTGCATTGATTGGGACTATGTGTCTACGAGGACAGCTAGTCTACCAAATTAGCACTACAATGTATTAGCATGACCTAACTTTGAGGTTGCAAGATTGAGTTGCATCACTAGAACTACACAACCAGGAATCGCACTTGGGACATATCGCCAATTTTCCACTATGATCTATGTTGAAGTTGCCCACTGCAATCTACATCCTGCATTCATGATTATGCAATATTTTGCACCTTGGCTATAGCAACCAAGTATAACGCCCATGCTTAGACAATCCTGTAAGTGAACTCCTTAGCGCAACTCCTCTTGCCATGGAATAAATAGATCTCTGACTCCTTATGGGATCAAACACGCAATTAACATTAAATATTTATCAACAAGAAGTTGGATGAGCGTTAAGGCATTTTCTGCATACAGGTCTCTCACTGTCTGAATCTCTTCCTGTTGCAAACAGAACAACAAAACATTTCCTTAAACAACCTCCCTCATTTGACTTCTTTAAGATAATGTTTTGGCAGGGTTGATCCTTTTTAGATTCACTTTTTTTCTTTTTGAATTGGATTATCCTTTTTTCTATGTTAACTATTGACATTGGCAACCTCTTCACCTCCATGAATCCTTTTCCTGCACAACAACTTCTACTTCAAAGCTTGTCATTTGCTTTGTTTGATGTCTCTTCTAGAAATCGAACAAAGATGTCTCTCCACCTGGCATCACCCAATGATGGTATCTTTCTTATTATTGAGTGTCACTTTCCCCAACAAGAAAATGGTTACATTTACATGTCCTACAATTTAGAATCCTCAAGAAGCAACAAGAACCTAAGAAACTATATGAACATTCCTAGACCAGAACTTGTCATGAACTGTCTAGAGTTCCAATAGCTCTGGTACTACTAACAATCACAACTACTAACCTACCATGTTGGATTTCCAGGCACATATGCACAAGACAAAACAAGATAAGGAAGAATAGATGAAACCCAAAAAAAATTCCTAGCTTTTGTTTGCTCACACTACTACTTTGAATCCTATATTTGTTTTGGAAAATAGGGTGCCCATCTAAAATGACCATTACTTAGTCTAAAATTGCACTGCATATCATTCCCTCATTATTTAATACACATTTATATATTTTCTCAATATATCCGATCTTAATTCTCAATATATTTATTCCCTCATTCATGATGTAATCTTTTGGAGCTCATGTAGCAATTAGAATGTAGTACTAATAAAAAAAAGTAGCACAAACAAGAATAGACATGTGAGCATGAAATGATAGTTATTATAAAAGCTTCAATATGAAAATCAAAGTACAAACAATACAACCCTAATTTAAATGTGAGTGATTCCGACATTAACTTTTAAATGTGAGAGGCTTCGACATTAACTAGGAGGCAAGCACCTAGCATTTTATTATTCTTAATTTAAGATTATTTCTTCCTATCACTTGAAAACAACTGCCTTCTTTCAACAATCTTCTATTTTTTCATTAGAATTAATTTGAGGAGAATCATTTCAATCATTCTGGCAGTTTAAAACTTGCAGAAAAGATATATAAGTGTATGAAGAATTGTTGTTTTATTCATGAAACATGCAATTTGCTTCAGTCGACAAGCCAAACCTTTTCATAGACTGAATTCTTCGTGATTGGTTGATTCAGCTCCAGAATGATATGGAGTTTTTGAATAGAGATGTAGGGATGCCACCATCGCAGTGACTTAATCTATACATGTGTTTATCAATTTATGCTAAAGATAAAACCACATATCCTCTTTCAAATCTCAAGGTTTGCGCAGCACAACCCATGTAGTGGACAGGCAAGGAGAAATGGCAACTAATTTGACGATGGCAATTTCAAACAAGCTACAGGAGCAGTAGCCAGTTCATCGATTGATGTTTTGTGCAAAATACTAGTAAAATTATGTTTTGTGTCGGACATATGATGCTAGTGTTAGACATGCATGGGACATGTCCCATGCATATCCGACACTCTGTCGTCGTGTGTCCCAACATGTCAAACACTCGGGACACAAAAATCTGAAGAATTCAAAAAGTATGTGCAAATGTGTCTGGGCATGTCAATAAATGTGTCCCAATGTGTAACTGATGTAGTTCTATTTTCTAAACGTTCAAAAAGATTACAACTTTATGTGTATATTTTGTTTCTGTAATTTTTATATTTTCTAAATCATATATATAAGCCCAGTGGATTAGCTCAACTAGTTCAAACAGACTGTTTCAAGGCAGATTTCATTGTGAGGTCTCTTGTTCTAGTCCACTTGAGGTTCAAGTCCTGTTGGGTTACCAGTGGCTATTGTGACTGGTGGTTGAGTTGCCCTCCATAGGGATATTTCGAGGAAGAGCAGTGGATCCACCAATATATTCCTTGGAAGGAATATAAATATATATATATATATAGATAGATAGATAGATATATTAGTTCAAAAGGATTGTTTGAAGGCAGATGTCATTGTGACATCTCTGGTTCTAGTCCATCCAAGGTTCAAGTCTCGTTGGGTTACTAGTGGCTATTGTGGCTGACAGTTGAGTTGCCCTCCATAGGGATATTTTGAGGAAGAGCAAGGGATCACATAATATATTCCTTGGAAGGAGAATATATATATATAACATCTCCAAGGGTTTGCTCAATCAGTTGAACCATCTGCAAAAGGCATGTTGTCGATGGGGAATATATAATATATATATATATATAGCATCTCCAAGGGTTTGCTCAATCGGTTGAACCATCTGCAAAAGGTTTGTTGCCAATGGGGAGGCAATAGGTCACCGGGTCAAATCCAGTAGAGTCCATCGGAGTTTCCAACCACTCTTGCGCCTAGCTAGTGACACCGTCCACCAAGATATTTTGGGGAAGAGGGAATCCCATAGACTATTCTTTTGATAAAAACAATATATGTAATACACACACATGCACGCTTGTCCCCCCACATCACATTTCCAATGTTCTATGTGTCCCATGTCGAAGACCATAAGCTCATGTCCCAGTGTCATGGGACTTGGGGCCTTTCTTTGGTTAATTATAATCATACAAACACCAATTGTCTTTCTTTGGTTAATTATAGTCATAAGAACACCAATATTAACTCGCAAAATTATTAGTTATCAATTTGTTTTTGTATTATCAAAGCACAAAACTTCAAAAAAGGCCTTTGAAACCATTAAAGATTAATTTAATAAACTTTAGCTTTGGAGTAAAATTAATTTTAAGACCCCAAACACTTTACACATACAACAAAACTTTTTCAAAACCTTGACTCAACTTTTGAACAAAATTATTGTCCAAGAAATTCATACCAATTTCACAGTAGCTAAAGTTCTACTAAAATGTTGATATTGAGTCCCGTGTTGGAGACCCATATCCACATGAGCTCGTGTCTCAATGTCATGGGACTTGGGGCCTCTCTTTGGTTAATTATAGTCATAAGAACACCAATATTAACTGGAAAAATTATTAGTTATCAATTTGTTTTTGTATTAACAAAGCATAAAACTTTAAAAAAGGCCTTTGAAACCATTAAAGATTAGTTTAATAAACTTTAACTTTGCAGTAAAACTAATTTTAAGACCCCAAACACTTTATACATACAACAAAAACTTTATACATACAACAAAACTTTTTCAAAACCCCGACTCAACTTTTGAACAAAATTATTGTCAAAGACTATTACTCTACATCAACATTTTAGTAGAACTTTACCTCCTGTGAAATCGGTATGCATGTCTTGGCTATAGATCCATTGCATACTTATCTAGATTCACTTTTGGTCAATTTCAATATCTTTTAATATATTTGCAACATAATGGTAGTACATCTACATCTAGAGCATTTATTTTGGTATGATGATTGTACATTTTGGTATTAGGCATTACAGCAAGGGCACTTTATCCTCATTCATTGCAATTGTGAATGCCCTAACATGATTTATTGAGTTAAATACATATTGATGACATAAATTGATTATAGTATGATTCTCGTTGGTCACATCAACTCCTAGCCAGTGGAAGTTGTTATGTACCTATTCTTATATATATATATATATATATATATGAATTCCCACTATGATTAGATAGGATCATTTGCTTATGATCATATCATGACATGCTTATTAGGTTGAATTTCCACGTGTAGCATAATAGACAATTGAACTAGGTATGAGGCTCATGCCATTGAAAAAACCCACTTGATATGACCTCTATGGTAATAGGCTTCCACATACTAAGGATCGACATCCTTTGCATGAAGCTATATGGTGATAAGGTGGAGTCATGTAAGAGCTACTTGTTTGCTAAAGTAGTGGGGCAACGAATTGCCCAACCTTTGGAAGGCTCCAGTCATATAGCTTTACTGAAAGATGTGATAACAATCCACGCACCAGTAACGATAACTTAATAACCACATTCCTTTAGTTACTTGGGTAGGACTTTCACACCTGCTAACAACAATAACAATTTGCCTTTGTGCTTGTGTTTTAGGTATGCAGCAAATTGCCAAGAGCTATGAATTGCAGCTTCTCTTCATGTGAAAACTATCCCAACTGTCAAAATTATAAACAAAGCTAACTAGCAATAAGCAACATCAAGTGGCAAAGTTACCCTAGTTGAGATCTTGGGATTACTAGTCATGTATAAGGTATGATAAGAAAACCTAGTCGAGATCTTCAAGGTTCCAACTACTTAGAGCCTTTTATAAGCTATCATGAGAAGTTTGGACATATGATAGGAATGTCTAATAGGTGAATAACATCCAGGTGACACATTAATAAATGAAGACACTCCAAAAAGTCGGTGTAATGTGAATCGACTCCTTTCTTCCTCTCAAGGGCACTCATTTCCCATGATGATTATCAAGAAGAAGTGTACAAACTTGTCAATGGGATAACACATCGTTTATGCCTACAATATTCACAACACAAGGCAATAATGTCAGACGTTGTAGAAGTACAGAAGAATTTGACAAAATTGAATACTAGTATCATCTATAATATGTTCCTATGTTAGACAGACTTACAATAAGCACAATTACAATATAAGAGAGCTCTGACATAAAAGGATGGCCACATTTTCAAGGAAGCAAATATGAACAATGTTCTACAATCAGATCAATGGAGACGGTAATGAGAGAATATGGACCATCGAAAGAAAAACATGAGGCCAAAGTAGATATTAATAGTGAAAGATGTATATAAATAACTGAGGTAAACATAATGGAACAGAAAATAAACATTCAAAAGTCTTATCTCAATGGACATGACAAAAAACGAATATTTTACACTACGCTAAGGGTGCTCACAAGTATGCAGATATATGTCAATTTTTATTCTAATTTCAGATCCGAAAAATTACTTCCAAGTGACTCAAACAATAAGCCCTAGAATTGTTATCACTAAACAATTTTACACTGAAATTATGACAAAAAATTATAGAAGCGAAAACAACAAGATCGCTGAGAGATTATCCATACACATGAGACACAAAAATTTATGTTCTGTAAACTGTCAAATTTAGAATTTCCTAAGGGAAACTCAGCCCTCCCAAGAGTGACAAAAACACCAAATCTAAGGACAAAACCAGTCCTCTCAGAAACAACAAAAAATCAGCAAATTACCTGGGGAAAATTCCCAACTTACAAATTTGTTGCAGACCACCCATACGGCCTGCTGACGTCAACCTCTACGGACCTGCTAACCTACCCAAAAAACTCACACGTGCGAACTTGCAACCCTCTACACGTGTGGTTGTACGGTTTTGGTCACCCATGTGACTATACGAACCTGTTTTGTACCACACGTGCGGTTGTACGGTTCTGGTTTCCTCAGACGTGTAGTTGTACGGCCTACCATACATGCAGCCTGCTTCCTCATTCACACATGGGTTGTTTCTCTCTCCTTTCACATGTGTGAGCAAACACATGTGGCCTCTCCTTGGCTGAGAACAGAAAAATCAGAATGTCCAAGAAAACCCTAGGCCAGATTTGCCAAAGTTGCAGAATTACCCTTGTTGAAATTTCCAAGCTCCTAGCACAAATGCTCACTCACTTATGCTAACTCTATAATGACACAATGAGAGGTCACAATCTCCTCCTCTCCTTTTATAGGACTCTAATGTGTGTTTAGAAGCCCTTAGCTTACTCTAAGGATCCCTCCACTAAATTCAACATTAAATTAGAATATTTTTTCCTCATTGTGGGTGTGAAGCCCCAACACAAGCCCACAAAGCCCATCACCAAACCCATGAATCCCCAACACAAATCCAAGGGTGCTTTCACTGAAACGAAAGTGTAATCTAGTGCCAATGAAAATTCCCACTTGCCCAACAACATGGTTACTTGTGGGAATATCTCCCAAAGCTACAAAATCATCAGCGCTCCCTCTTAGCGAGGGAGGTATTCCATCCTCCATTATCTTGACATAACTTTGTCTCCCATAGTGGAAGTAGCTCTGCCTCCTGCTCTTGATCCACTACCACAGTTGCACTCCAATCCTCCTGATTGGTTGCTCCCTTTGTCACGAAAACAAAACCTGTTGTATGGCATGGTCCCTCCTGGGAAGACACGCTACTCCTAGAAGCCTCCTGTCTGGCTTCCTCAGCCCACGATACCTTCCTGTCAATATTGGAAAATGCCTCTCTCCCATCTAAACTTGAAGGTAGACTCCCTCTGAATGGTTGACTCTTCCTCTAAGCCTGTTGACTCCCTCTGAATATGTTGACTCCCTCTAAAGTCGAGCTCCCTCTGAGTCTTTACAACTTGCAGAGCTGCCTGATCCCTGACCTTTATCACTCTGCTACAGTTGGCCATAGTTCGCATAGGATGGCCCTTCAGCCTGTACAAATTGCTCTTCTCTAACTCCAAAAACCACTGCTGATTCAAAGCTAGATCCTCTGGGCACAAATAGCACATGTCCATCCCAAAAGAATACATGGTAGCCCTTCTTCTCTATCTCTGAGACTAAAAGCACACTCCTCTAGAGTTCTGGCACCCATAGCACATTTGTCATTCGCAACACATCCCCCGACTCTGTCTGGAATACCACTATTCCAAATCACTATACTACATGCTTAGTCCCCATACCAAGCTCCACATACATACCTAAGTTAGACTCTATGAAGCTCCCAAACAAATCTCGTGCTCTAGTCATATGCTAGTGGTCCCCACTATATAAGAACCATGCAATCCTCCCAAGGCAAGCTTCCCACTTACCTAAGTCACGACCATCCAATGAACTTCTGCCCAAGTCCATCATCCAAGTCACAAAACTCTCTGCATCTACACACGATGCAACTGAACCTGTGTCCTCTCTCTGAAACAGTCCCAAGCCGCAGTTGGACATTCAGTCTAGTCCACTCTAGACCTCCGCAACTCATCTCTACAAATGTCCTCATCCTCCTAGGTCAAATACCTCATACACTGACGCACCTCGAAAATGTGCAACTCTCTGGCTCGATGAAGACTTTATCTCATCAAACTACTATCCACACGAAGCTATCTCATCCTTGCCAAAGCACCCAAGCTGAACCCATCGCAACTCACTATGACAAGCCATCAAAAGTCCATCCATGGAGTTGGCAACCTACCACACAACATACTGTTGTGAACCGAGTTCTCCGACAATCCACAAAAACTCCCAACCTGCCACACCACCAAGCTGCAATAGTCCACAACTCCTCGTCTGAACAGTTTGCTCCATGTCTCAAACCAGAGACCGTCTCATTTGCTGCTACCTGCAACAGTCACTGCAGCTCCCTCTCAGAGCTAGCACCTGTGTAAATATCTCAGATTCAACTACCCTTCTCAGGACCTCAAGCTCGGATACCATGTCATATTTTTATTCTAATTTCAGATCTGAAAATTACTTCCAAGGGACTCAAACAGTAAACCCTAGAACTCTTATCACTGAACAATTTTACACTAAAATTAGGATAGAAAATTACAGCAGTGGAAACAACAAGATCAGAGAGATCATCCATACACATGAGACACAAAAAAAATTGTTCTGTAAATTGTCAAATTTAGAATTTCCTGATGGCAAAATCAGCCCTCCCAACAGTCACAAAAACACCAAATCTAAGGACAAAACTAGTCATCTCAGAAACAACAAAATTCAACATATTACCCGAGAAAAATTCCAACTTACAAATCTGCGGCAGACCACCTATACTTCCTGTTGACATCAGTCGTACGACTGCTAACGTCTGCCTGTACAAACCTACTAATCTGCCCAAAAACTCCCACTGCGGCTGTACAGTTCTGGTCACACGTGTGACTGTACGGATATGTTTTGTACCACAGATGTGACTGTACGGTTCTGGTTTCCTCACACGTGCGGTTGTACAGCTTGCCCACACATGTGGTCTGCCTCCTCCTTCACACGTGCGTTGTTTCTCTCTCCTTTCACACGTGTGAGCTCACACATCTGGCCTCTCCTTGGCTGAAAACAGAAAATCAGAATGTCCAAGAAAACCCCAGGCCAGATTTGCCAACGTTGCAGAATTACCCTAGCTGAATTTCCAAGCTTCTACCACAAGTGCTCACTCACTTATGCTAACTCCATAAGGACACAATGAGATATCACAATCTCCTCCTCTCCTTTTATAGGATTCTAATGTGAGTTTAGAAGCGCTTAGCTTACTCTAAGGAGCCCTCCACTAAACTCAACATTAAATAAGAATATTTTATTCCTCCTTGTGGGTGTTAACCCCCAACACAAGCCCACAAAGCTCATCACCAAACTCATGAAGCCCCAACACAAATCCAAGGACGTTTTCACCAAAACAAAAGTGTAATCTGGTGCCAACGAAGATTCCCAGATGTCTAACACCATGGGCTACTAGTGGGAATACCTCACGAAGCTACAAAATCATCAACAATATAAACTGTTCAAACTTCAATATGTATTATTTAAATTGAAGCTGGACAACAATTATACAAACCTAAGATCATCAGCGGTGTAAACTATCCAAAGAAAATCAGTATACAAAATCAAGGCCACACAATTTTACCAAACTGAAATGCCATGCAAGAAAATATAAAAGTACCTCCATGCTTGCATCATCGTCCATACGTTTGGGCAACTTCTTCCACAGGCCATCTTCATATCCAGTCCACAAAGCTCTGCTGATCTGTGCAAAAACACACTGGATGCCTCAGTGCCAAGTTTATGCCGAATCATCATAAACCTATGCTCTTGTAATTCACAGTTATTCCAAAGTTGAAAATAAGAATTATACATTGACATGTTTCCCTCTCCTTATCCTATTTTATTGTAAATCTGGATCCCAGATTTGGAGCTGCATACTCATTCTTTATATCTAGAAGCACCAAAATAGGATATTCCAAGACCAAGAAGTTTCCACCCTATTTGATCTAGAGAATTGAGATTCCTTTTCTCCTTCCTTAATATTTCTTCTATTGAATAAAATAGAGGATATTCAAGCCAGGAAATCCATAAAAAGCTATGCCACCATCTACTACTGCTGAGGAATTTAAATATGCTCAACAGAATAAGGTTAAAAGACTTCACGTGATCAATTCATCGTATCATTGCAAGAGTTGCAGAAGTTTAGTTGAAATCATAAGCAGAAGTAGTCATTCTACCAGCACGTCCTAAGGCATAATAATTCTGAGAACGACCAGTTTGTAAACATCAAATTTTATTCTCAGACATCATGCCGGCCAAATTTAAGGAAAAGGTTTGGAACTTGGTGAATATCATGATCCAATGAATAATATGTGAATAAATTCAATTATGTTTCACTTGAAAAAGGATTCAGAAAGGACGGCATCTGGTTTTAGCATGTTTATAAGGACAGAGTGAAAGGATAAATAGATAACCAGGCCATAGTTGTATAGGAACCAAGTTATAACTCCACTTACAGCCCTACCTTCACATTCAATTTTTCTGTTTCTGGGTTGACCATTGAAAATTCAAAAATAATAGTTATGTAGTAATTATGATCAAAAAAATTCAGCCATTTGCACCATATTTTTTCTAAAGCAACCTCTCTCTCATGTAAAATAGTGCAGCAAGACCTCTTGCCAAACTATTATTTCAAAGCTTGTCAAAAGAAAATTAGTGTGCTCCTCCTACTAGACAAAATTCCATAGTAAAGAAAGTGTCACTGATATAAGACCTTCCGCTGAAAAGGATTCTTGTTGGGCCTTTGAATACATGGTAAAAATCAGATAACAATAATCAAATAATGAAGTAAATTGGGTTACACACAATGGCCTGTGCGGATCTCCCAAACCACAGAGGATATGGGTACCCTAAAAATGTGGTGCTTTCTTCATCACAGCCCATATATTGAAATTGTCCCCTGACTGCAGCAAAATTGTTAGCAACCATGGGCTGATTCAGAAGTCAAATGGTGCTGTCCCCTTCAAATTCTGTCAACAGATCTTCTTCTTCAACAGCAGCAGCACCATCCTCCAAGTTGTCTTCTGTAGCTAGAATACTATCCTCTTCAAGGAGGTCAAGAAGGTCTTCTTCTTCCTCTGGGACAGCAGAAACAATGCTACATGCTTCTTCTATGGCTGCTTCAGCTGAGTCGTTATAAGGCCCTAAACGATCCTCTTCTTCCAGGGGAAAAGTTTCCTTTGCTACCATTTCTTTGTCACAATGGCACATAGTGTTCTTACTACATTATATGCCCTAGCAACTCTAGGACCAGCGAAACAGTGGGGTTTGCTTGATAATTTTGCAAAATAGCATCGAATTCCCCTCTTCTTTCTATACAAAGGCCAATCAGGAAATCTTCATTATGGCAGTGTTCTACCAACTGTTCACAAAACTCATTGTCTTCTTCACTGCTTTCCTTGAGTGCTCGGTAACTCTCTTCATCAAGCACATCATCACAATCATCGTCGGCTGCTTGTTCCTCAGATTTTGCCTTCATCATTTTCAACAAGGCTCAAAAAAAATTCCCTCTTTCGAAAGGGCTCGAAGAGTGTCTTTGAACCTCTGAAATCTCGGCCCTCAATGTTTGAGGAACTTTCGGGCGAAAATGGCCACGGAGGAGATGCTCTTCGGGCTGCAAGAATGCCTGACCCAGTTCCTCTGTGTCAGCTCTAGAGACAACAAAAATAGTCTTATCAGCACATCCTCGTGTATCACATCTAGCTCGATAGTGGAATTGGAAAATTTTACAACCTGTGCAACGGCTGAAGATCGATCACCATCAAACTTCAAGCAAACCTCCAACCATCCTGGGTGAACATTTATTTGGATGTCAATATACGGCCTCGACATCCAAAGCTTTATACAATTCATGAAAGTGCCAAAAAGCCATCCTTCACTGTTGAATTTTCACTATGTTTGGCTCAAGCATGATGTTTATTTCATTTTAGTCATGTACTTGAACCATAAACAAATGCAGCAACACCATTCACAATTGCTGCAATAACCAAATCACAAGAAGAAATACCATGCACAAGAACACAAGAAATATCCTGGGAAAACCCTTCTGAACAAGCGAGAAAAACCCAGCAATCCTTTACTATATTCTCAAGAGAAGATCCTCCAACCATGAAACCCTAATGCACACAAGAGGGTGCTCTACTACCTTGAAACTTGCGCCCAATAGAGGTGTGCACTTCAGCCCTAGAAGATGTACTTGCTGAAATTTCCAAATGACAAGTGACTTGTGTCAAGTGGGTTTCCTCAATGGGGAAATCACCTTTACTTATACTAGATTGGACAGACCAAAAGTGGTATCTATTGGCACAACAGGGCCGACCTCAATAACTCAGAAAATAATTAATTATTACAATAAACATTAATTATCTTTCACATATGGTGGAGTCGACCTGTACCCTTTACATCACAATT